>OZ020607.1:64854224-65156282 GCA_963971545.1 Philophylla caesio
CAGCTGCGGCATGCCTATCTTTTCAGCATGTACTCCTGCAGGCCAGTGCCCTGTTCAAACAGCTGTAAGTTTGGATATGTTTTCTTTGCTCATTTCTAAAAGAGCCTTTGTTTTAAACGGATGATAAGACACCCAAACCTGCCGCGTAATCCTGTACGATCCTGTATTACTCCACCTGTGCTTAGCTTAGAGGCAGCGCCTCTATAGCACCTAAGTGTTATTGGAGAATTATAAATGACTTGCACGGTAGTGATCACTTTCCGATTATAACGGACATTGACTCAAATTCCCACAAAGTAAAGGTAAAAAAACGACCCAGATTCATTACAGACAGAGCTAACTGGGATAAATTCCAAATCTGTTGCGAAAATCTGTGCTCAAAAATACCAAGATCCGAAAATATCAATAAAGAAGCTGCGAATATCAGAAAGATATTCAGAGAAGCCTCTCACCTTAGCATACCGCACACTAGATATTGCCCATATAAACCCACGGTTCCTTGGTGGAACACCCACATTGCGAATTTAAGAAAGGTTAAGCAAAAAGCATGGTCTGATTTCAAAAAGCAACAAACGGATAATAATCTAACAGTTTAAAAAACGCGAACGCTGCCTTTAGATATCACTCAAAAATTGCTAAAAGGATTTGCCTTGAAAAAAAAAATAATGGTCATGAACACCGAAAAAGGAACACTACTTGCTGCAAACGAAATAGCCAACTACTTTTCCTCCACATGGTCGCAGTACTCCAGCGATTCAAATTTCAATCTAAATTTTGTCTCTAAAAAAAAACTGCCTTAGGTAGCGCTTATCTCCCACCAACTGCAATCTCAGCTGCTGGTGGGAGCTTTGAGAAGAACCTATCACTTTTTTTGAGCTAAATGAGGTTTTAATATCTCTAAAAGGGAAAACTCCCGGCTATGACAGTATCTTTTACGACATCATCAAAAACGCACCTTCAAACGCTAAAGCCAGATTGCTCAAACTCTACAACAATATTTTTAATAGAGGAGTATACCCTTCATGTTGGAGGGAGGCTGATGTCGTGCCGGTCCTGAAACCAGACAAACCGCAAGACGAAATTAACAGTTATCGACCAATTTCCTTACTACCGTGCGTCAGTAAGGTTCTAGAAAGGATTATGGCAAGGCGCATATTTTGGTTTGCTATGAGGGGAAAATATATAAGCAATAACCAAACGGCTTTTAAGCTAGCCCAGGGTACTTCCGACTCTCTTCTACACCTTGAGGATTATCTAGCATCTGCGATCTCAAGTCGGAACGACGTTACTATACTTGGATTATACTTTGAGAAAGCATTTGATAGAATAGGCGTACACGTTGTTCTTCGTTAATTAAATAAATGGAAATTTGGAACAAAGGTTTATAACTTCGTAAAAAGCTTTTTAACACATCGAACCTTTAGAATTAAAATCAACAACATTTACTTAGATAGGGTATCCCTGCACAATAGAATTGCACAGGGTTCCCCTATCACTGTTATTTTCTTCATTATTGCGTTCGATGAGCTAATTATAAAGTTGAATACTCCCTTTATGCGATATACTTGTGTTTTCTAAGGACAATAACCTAGAAACAGTAAAAAATAATTTTTCCAAAATTCTTGACGACATTTCCGGATGGGCCCTTAGCTCAGGTGCAAGTATATCCTATCAAAAATGCAAAACACTTCATGTATACAAAAAGAAGGTGTACTAGTCTTAAGTTTACTTACAAAAATAACATTATTGAAAATGTCAATAATTTAAAAATTCTTGGCATTTATTTTGACAAATCTCTTAACTTTAAAACCCATTGTATTTATGTTAAAAAAAAGTTAGCTAATAGAACTAATATAATAAAATATTTTGCTTCTAAGGGCCAGTTTTTCAGTGCTGGTTTAAACTCAGTTTAAACTAAGTTTAGTTAAACTCAGTTTAAATTTA
Organism: Philophylla caesio; assembly: GCA_963971545.1. NCBI lineage: Eukaryota > Metazoa > Arthropoda > Insecta > Diptera > Tephritidae > Philophylla > Philophylla caesio. The sequence goes on from OZ020607.1 coordinate 64,856,169, forward strand.
AACTTAGTTACCTTGCGGCCAAATAAATTTGTTGCAACCAAAACGAAGTAGTTAGCAAACAGCTGATAAGTTAAACTAAGTTTAACCGAGCACAATCGGCCGTTTAAACTTAGTTTAAACTCCGTTTAAAGTTGACTGAAAAACTGCAATCTGAGTTTAAACTTAGTTTAAACGACAAACAGAGTTCAACTTGCACTGAAAAACTGGCCCTAAGCATAGCAATGTTCACACATCTACGTTAATTAATATCACAAAAGCTTTAATTCTGTCTGTAATTGATAACGGGCTACCTATTTATGGACAGTGTTCTAAAAGTACTTTTGCATGCATCTTACCACTCTACCACACGGTTGTGCGGAAAAGTCTACGAGCGTTTACTACTTCGCCTATAAAAAATCTTCTGGCAGAGGCTGGGCTACCTGAATTGAAAGAGCGATTTAAGCACAATCTTATGCTCTTAATCCCAAAGCTTTAGAAAACTAATGTCACGGACAGAATTAGGCAGTGTCTAACCAACCAAAGATAATATGATACGAAACTCTTTGTTTCGAGAGAGCGCTGTCAAAAGGCGCATTTTTTATAACATTTTCCAAAAGAGCCACTCTGTAGAAATCGTATCGGGGGATTTTTATTTCATTTTTTGGAGATTTTGCAGTTTCTTCGCCACCGTTGAGGTTTGTTAACAGAATAAAGGAAAATGCAATAAAAATAAGAGTAAATAAGAGATGTTATTTACCTTAATGCCAGAAGATCATATATATAAAATCAAAACAATGAAAACAATTAAAATATCGCAGAAATTCATATTTTGGAAAAACCTGCTTTTATATCTACATTAAACATAAATTTAAGATATAGCGTGTTTTCTTATAAACACACATGTTTATTCACGTATTTTAAAATGGAATATATACCCAGTTCGCTTTGAAATAAAAGTTTTGAATATATTTTTAAAATAAAATACAATATTTGTATGTAAATCAAAACCTTCATAGTTTGCCAAAACTTATATATTAAATTTAACTCTTAATTTAGAGATTTCAAAGCACATTCTATTTAAAAATAACATTTACTCGCTTTTTTTATCCAAATAAAAATTATAGCTATTTTCACGCATTTGCCTTTGGTAGCCCACCTTTTTGCGTGCCAGCTGTTCAGTAGCCCATGATTCGGCTTTGTTGCCAGCCCAAAATGTGAGATCATGGGCTCTCGCAGCAAGCGAAAGAGAGAAGTTTCGTATCATATTATCTTTGTAACCAACTGCTCAAGCGAGCACACGCATTCCTCCGCATTGCTTACGTATACATTATACATACATTTTTATATACTTTGTAACTCAATTTACTTTAAAGAACCGCATATAAAAGAAAATACAGTTTCTATATACTTCATATTGAATATAAAAACCAGCGTTTACAATTCAGAAGAAGTATTCATTCCGCCTACAAATAAAAAATAAAAAAACAACAACAACGACGAGTGAGTAAGTAAACAACCAAACGGAAAAAAACCCACCCTTATTTGAAGCAGCCGAAGACGGAAAAGAAGCGATACATCGAACCGCGAAAATAACGTAAGCGACATTTTTTCCAAAATTAACTTTTTGATGCAGAACTGTTCTAAAACTGATAATACGTCATCTGGCTAAATATTGTTTCGCTAATCGTTATTGTTATGGAGATGTACGACTTTACATTTTATCGTAAGCGACATTCACTCTTAAAAAAAAAAAATATATTTAAAAAAAACCTTCTCCTGTAAAATTTGGTTTTTGTCGCTTACGCTAAAATGGCGGTAAAGGCTCGACATATTCAACGTACATGTAGCCAGTGTTCCCACTTCAAATTTCTTTTTAGTGCTAGATTGCTATAAAAAAAAGTGCTAGATTTGAAAAAAAGGAGGTAGATTTAAAAATAGCTAAAACGCACATTTTTGTTCATCAAATTAAAAATGTATTTAATGAGTAAAAAAATTCAATGGCAATACTATTTTTGTTTATCAATTTAGCAATTTAACAAAATTTTTAAAAGTTCATGTTTCTTAAAATTATATCTTTATATATAAAAATTAATTGCTGTTCGTAAGTCTCGCTAAAACTCGAGAATAGCTGGACCAACGGCTATTTCCCTGTCAAAAATTTAGTTTATCAGAAAGCTTAAACAGACTGTATCATAACTGTGTGTGTCTGTCCATATCAAATGGAAACCTTATAAATAAACAGTATTTCAGGAAAACTCAGTAAGTAAGCAAGATCATGTGTAATTAATCGCAAATAATAATAAAACTTCATTCATACCGAGCATTTTTTTTTATTAACTACGGATTCCTTTTGTTTGTTTTAAGTTTATTTTATACAAAAGTGTAGGTCTTTTATTTATCGATTCAGGCAGTACGAAGTCTGCGGGGTCAGTTAGTGTAATATAAGTATAAAAAAATAAAGTTCACAAAAAAAATCATTTTCAGTCAAGGCACATTAACCAGGTAGCAGCAGCAGAGAGAAAATCACAATGCCACGTATTTTGTTGTTGCTCGAAAACCTCCGGTATGTCATACACAAAACGAATTGAAAACTATTTTCCAGCTGAGAAAAATCACGTCGTGGAGAAAATACGTGAAAAAGTGCAATTAAATAGAAGTGTAGTGAAATAATAAAGTGTCCATACAACGCAGCAGCGTAAAATGCATATTGATAAATTTAATTTGTAATTTTGGCCAACAAATCTACATTAGCAGAGCACGCGTACAAAATGTAAACAGAAAAAGTAAACACAGTTTGACAGTTCGAGGGCCAAATAAAATTAAACCAGCTGCTCTGTTGCTGTTACCTGGTTAATGTGCCTTGCTTTCAGTTGATATTTGGTTTTGACTTAAGATAATTATCTTATAATTTATAAACTAAATAACAATAAATTTTCCGTCAACAAATTTAAATTTTTTATAAAATCGTATCAAATTATTTGATGGCTCAAATATTTCAACGTTTTCGCACATCTCTTTTACAAACATTTGGTTACTTACAGATTTAGTTGTTAGACGGTTACGTTTTGCTGTTTTAAGGGTATTCATTACAGAAAATGAACGCTCTGCAGATGCGCTGCTGTGAGGCAAAACAGCCAATGAGCACATATATTCACATAAATTTTTAAATAGGAATTCATTTAGGATGTTCTTTTCCTTTGATAAATTTATCCACCCTTTTAAAATGTCTTGTTCAAAAATTTGATTTATTTTAATATTATCATATACTATTAAATTTCTCCATTCATTGTTCATAACTTCTGGTGTTGATTTATGAAAAGGAAAAGCTTCAAGAAGTTGTGTTATAGTCGGCATTTTGCCCTTTTGTATTATTTTAGGATCAAAGTATTCTAAAAGTTTTATTTTGTTGTCTGAAAAATCAAATCTCTTTTTAATTTGATTGCAAAGTGTAATGTAATAGTTTATTAATTCTTTTCTAATTAAATCAGAATCAATTTCTCCAGTTTCTAAAACGTCGGTACAATCTAAACCAAAAAACATTTCAGATTCAACTAAATGGAGGTCTTTATTTTTGTAATCGGTTGTAAAAGATATTTGATCTCTTTTTACAAAATTCTGTAAAATGTCTTTGAAAAAAGTTTCCATTTGTGCATATAATAAATGAATCAATGTACCTTCAGCCTGGTGTTTTTTATTTACAATGTTAATCTTTTTTAAGATGTATCTTAAAAACAAAAAGTAAGCTTTATTTGTGGAGTTCAATTGTTCCAAAATAGATGTTGCACTAGATTCACGTAATTCTTCGAAAGAGAAGAGTAAAAAGAAAAGTTGTAGGGGTTGCCATTGCTCCAATACGCGATCGACAACGGCTTCCAAAGAAAGCCAGCGTGTAGCACTAAGGCCAAGAATTTTATGAGGCAAAGTACCAAAATGTTCTTGGAATTCTCTAAATCCTTTTTGCCGCTTGGCGCTAGTAGAAAAAAAACAATATATATCCTTAACCAATTTTTGTAGTTGCGGTGGTAAGCATCTGAAAGCATATGAAGAGCACAAGTTTAATGAATGGCAAGTGCATCCTAAATAAAACGCTTTGGTTTTTGCCTTGCATTACAGATGCATTATCTGTTGAGAGCCCTATCGCGTTTTGTAATGCTATATCAAAAGACTTGACGTAGTTAGTCAACGATTCATATAACGAATTAGCAGTACCATCTTCAGGTTCGATAAGGCCAAAAAAACGATCGGCAACACTAGTTTCTCCTTCTGGAACAAAGCGAACAATAATTGTTAGACATTTTGTCATAGACAAATCTGTCCCTTCGTCTATAATCAACGAAAAATGACTAAGACGAAGTTCTTCAACGATAAGATTCAATGCATACGGTCCCAAAATGGTGTTGACAATTTCCGTTGTTTTTGTTGAGCCACATTTAACTCGTTTATCAATAGGAGCAAACTCATTCAAAAGCTGGGGCATTGAGTCCATAATGGAAAATGGCAGTGAGTGTTGGACACAATATGTCACCAGTTTTAACTCTTTGCGAATTTTATCTACTTCAGCAGCAGGCAGCTTTTGTAGACAGTCGAGCAAACTTATCTGTGTGCAAGGATTTTCAGACAAATTTGTTTCAGTCTTTGTATGATTATTCGAATTCGCATGGCGGTCCAAATTAAAAATGTTGTTATATAAAGACTTGTTGCACAACTTACAGTATGCTCTGCCATTTACTTGTGTCAGCCACACTTTTGTAAGCTCCCAATCCTTCTTGTACTTTTGGTCGTACTTTTTGTTTATTCTTCGTGGAGTTGCGTTTTCTTCTTCCTCGGAAGAAATATCTTCCACTTCAGACCTACCAGAGGTAGCTGTGCGTTTTCTAAGAATTCAGTAATTTATATACATAAGTATGTATAATATCTTAATTTATATGTAACAAACCTTATTACAAACTTATCCATAGTGTTCAAACTTAATAATATAGTTTATATTACACTTCTTTATATATGTATATTAGTCATAAATATGACTATGAACCCATTTTATAGTGTTTCCAACAAAATTTAATGAATTGCTGTCAAAACGGTGGTGAAGTGAAATAGTAGAGGTGTGCCATCGATAATGCCATCGACAGTATCGATAGTTTAAATTTTTGTTTACTATCAGTATTCATTGATAGTGTTTTTAATACCATCAAAAATATCGATAGTTTAGCAGGACTATCCACTATCCACTATATCCAATTATTGTGAGATTAAGTTGAAAACTTAATTTCGTTTCGACTTAATTTAAAATATGAATACGAGAATTAATTTTTAAGCAAATTTTATTAATTCTGCTTGTAGTTTTGAAAAATAAATGTATGCATATGTAACACCTGTTATTTAATTTAAATTTGACCTCAAGCTGACAAAAATATATAAATAAACAATGGAAAGGTCGCCAACATTTAAAAAAAATTATTTAAAAATGCTGCATGGTTTGTTTAGTTTTGTTATCAACATTATATGTAACATTGAAGCTTATTCCATAAAAAATAGGACATGGAATGAAGGCCTTCAAAGAAAAATTAAATCCTTCAACTAAAACTGTAGCAACAGCACTCCCATCGGCAACTATAAATTCGATAGTACTATCGACAGCACCTTCGATAGCTTCGTTTTTTTATTGACTACCGTGAGTATTGATATTTTTTTTTGAAAACAGTCGATGGTGAGACTATCGATAGTTTGACACCTCTACCAAACACATGTTTTAAACAAGGAAAAATAATGACCGCTGTCATATTCACTTACGTTCCATTCACAAAGTTGCCAAGTAACGTGAATTAAAAAAATAAAATATAGGTAAATAAGCTAGATTGAAAGCAGTTTAGAGAAAGAGGTAGATTTTTAGCTTAAGGAGGTAGGAGTAATAGAAATGGAATTTTCCGAAAATAGCGCTAGATTTAGCACAATAGTGCTAAAGTGGGAACACTGACTTCGACATACTAAAAATATATATAAAATCTACACAATTGTGAAATACAATAAAATTAAAATCCCCAATGTCTTTTTCAAAGTAGTGGCAATATTGCGCGTTTGCCGTCAAACACTGATTCTGTTAAGAAAATTGAAAAAATTCAACCTCGCGTTTATCAGTCTTTTTCATAAGTATTTTACCATTTTTGAACCAAATATACTTATAATTATTTTATTTCTTAGCAGCTGCTTACAAAGCTCTCTTGTAGCTGGTGAGACTGTCGTTTATGTAGCCCACCTCACCACCTTTTCCGCTCATAGGAAGCAAACTGAATGCAGAGCACATTTCTAGCGGGAGAGGACTCTCGTTTTTGTTTAAGCTTTTTTACAAAACACCTGTGAATTTGTTCCGGAGAGACGGAGGCACCCAAACAAGTTTCTAGAATTTGTTTAGTGCACTAATTCGCATTATCATTATTAAGCTAAGGTACCCCAACAATATCGACAGCATTGGCCAATTGCTGTTTTCTCCAATTTAAAATACTTTCAAGCTTGTGCACTATTTGCTCAATTTCACTTTTTCTTCTTGAACTGATTCGTTGAACTTCGGAGGTCTCACAATTTCATCATACAACAACTGCAGTCTTATCTGCTTTGGTATTGTACCGTTTTCAGTATGGATATGCTGAACGAAGTTTGTTTTACTGATGGTAGCATTTCTGTTAGCAGTTTTATTTATGTGAGTGTTGTTGTTGTGCGCTGACTTTAGTGCTTGTTGTTTCTGGCTGTTGGTGGTCATTTGTTACTGGAGATAGCCGCAAAAACTTACCGCCAGATTGTGGGCCAATAGTAACACCTGGAGGAACTGTTCAAAATGAAAGCGAGTTTTCAAATTTTGCGGGCGACGTACATATATTCGATTATCGATTTTTCGTTGTTGTTTTGTCCCGAACATTTGTTCACAGTAAGGCGAATGCATTCAAGGTGGTATACATATAAGTAAAAAATTGTGTGTAGTTTGCGGATAAATTCCAGCAGAGAGGCCCAATTTTCGACCACTTTTTGCAGCAATTGGGGCCGTATGTCTGCAACAACGTGCCGAATATTCTCTTCCAAGGTATCAATCGTCAGGGGCTTATCTACGGCGTTAAATCTCACGATTTTGGAGGCCACGCCACAGGCCCACGATGCGAGATAATGCGCTCACCAAAAGTTTCCTTCAATAAATTGATTATTTCGTTGGCTGTATGACATGTAGCGCCGTCTTCCACATCAACATCCTCCATTTCATGCACGAAAAAGTCATAAATCATGGCTCTATAGCGTTCCCCATTGACTGTAACAATATGACTGGCTTCATTTTTTTTTAAGAAATATGGACCAATAGATAGATAGATAAATAAAAGAGGATTGCACTGCGACCAATTGGTATATTGTGCCCTCAGTAACCTACAACACATCCCCTAGTCCAAGAGCATCTATGAATTTCAAGATGGATCCCGGTGACAGGGAGTGTATGTACTCCTCCTTAGGCCACATCTGACCTAGCCATCTCTCCCTTCGTCGAGCCACAGCATCGCACTCCAGGAGCAGGTGTGTGGGGGTCTCCTTTGTCCTGTCGCAGAAGCGACACAGGTCGCTCGACCAGATACCTAGTTTATGCAGATGACGCCTCAATCTGCAGTGACCTGTGAGGATGCCTGTGAGGATTCTAAGTTTTGCTTTTGGGAGGTCTATCAGTATCTTATATCGTTTGTTACTGTACCCCCCCAATAGTTTCTTTGCCTGTAGCAGGCCCAGGGTCTCTTCCCATTGCTGAGTCCTGAGCTGTCTAGTTTCCTTTCTGAGCGCCTCCTTTATAGTGCTTGGTCCTATTGGAAAGAAGGGCTCTGGTCCTATGGGATTCGAGCTAGCCGTCAACCTGGCCAGGTCGTCTGCCATCTCATTTCCCTCGATCCCTGCGTGACCTGGAACCCATGAAAGACTTATGGTATTCCTTTTTGCCAGTTCATTTAGTCCATTTATGCACTCCAAGACCATTGAGGATTTTACCTCGAAGGACGTAAGGGCTTTGAGCGCTGCCTGGATGAGTATTCTCTCTCCGCGATGGTTCCTTTGCAGATTTAATTCGGCACAAACGCTGATCACATATATCTCCGCCTGGAAGATGCTGGGAAAGGCGCCCATGGGTATCGAGAGTTTAGCTCTGGGACCATAGACGCCTGCCCCAATACCATCCACGGTCTTGGAGCCATAAGTATACCACTGCAATGTACTTCGCCGAACCCAGCTCCTCAAAAGAGAGGGGTTCCACGACATTTTGTCTGTAATGTCACTAATTCTGAATAATATGGACCAATGATTCCCTCTGCCCATAGAGCACACCAAACAGTGACTTTTTGCGTATGTAATGGCGTTTCAACAATGGCTTGTGGATTATCATCACTCCAAATGCGACAATTTTGTTTATTAACGTACCCATTCAACCAAAAGTGAGCTTCATTGCTGAAAAAAAAATTTCTTGTGCAAATCGGGATCGGTGGCCATCTCGTTTTGGGCCCATTCACCGAACGTGCGACGAGGTTGTTCCGAAGTAAGTCTGTGCATTATAAAATGGCAATCCAAACTGAGTGTAAATCAAGTAACAGCTGTCAAAAATACCAACTCCAAAAAAAGAACTGCCTCATTGAGACCACACGACTATAAAAAACAGTCTTTATATAAGAAAAATGTAAAACATAAATGAAAAAATCCTAACAAAAAAATGCACTGAATGTAAAGCTATAAGGTAAACCTTTTGTTAAGGCGCTGAATAATAGTTGACAATGCTTTTTTAAAAATTGGGAAAATTTTTGGATTTTAGCACAGAAAACATAAAAGCAGTAATGTTCGTTTTGGGGCCCCTAAATACGAATTATAACAAACCATGGCGATTTTGTATATTCAATGAGAAATTTGGGACGTTCTACGTGGACTTCTTTTGTTGAAGCTACTTAAAAGTTTTCCGGGAAATTAAGTCATGTAACTACATTGAAATCGTTAAAGGCAAGCTTCAGAGCCTTAAAACTTGAGGATGCAATATGTCACTGGGGGATGCTATGGTATTTTTCTTCCTCTACACACCGCTCACGAAAATCACGAAAAAGTAGATAGTTATCTGCATTAGCATGTAATAAGTCAAGTTTAAAATTAGTATTTTTATTCTCAAAACTATCACTTTTTGGTGTGGAATTATTTCTTTTTTTTTTTTTAAATTATGTCGTATATTTACCAATAATATGTCAGTTTTAAGAAAGTCGCTTGTTTATAATTTTAACATTATAAAACCAACTTTTCTCATTCATCAAAAAAAACTCTTTTTATTTTTATAAACATCTCAAACATGATGAAGAATGAAAAATTTATATAAGATATCTAATTACCATTCGTTTTATATTTCACATGTTTTTATGGGTATTCAGGTTTTCTAGATTGTATATACTTTTATAATAATTGGCTTTTATCAAAAGCCATTATGTGGCGATATCTCGACTGCACGCTTTATTACAAACCACTAATGATGATATCTCGGCTCCAAAAACTTTTTCTAAAATTTTTGACCTATGTATTCTTAAGTATCAAGAAAATTATCGCTACATCCAAACAGAGTTTAAAACGGTTTTCCTAACAGCCCTCGCTCCTCGGCAGACAATAGAGAATCTCCCAATGTAAAATAATACTTACGTGAGCCGTTCGACGGCTCGAGAAGCTCGGACAAACACTGAAACTAAATTATTGTTGTTTTTATTTTTTATTAAACCATTACTGATTCCAAAGTTTACTAATCGATAACAAAATATGTATATAATATTAACTTAAAAGATTTTCGAATAAAAATTTAATATATATTAAATATATTTTATGTACATACTCGTATTCATGTGTATATTTTGTTCAACTTCGTTTGAAAAGTCATACAAATATCTGTAAGAATGTGTCATATTTGTATGGGATTGTGTAGTTATTATTTAAATGTACATAGCTTAAACTCGCTGAACCATTTGAACCGAACCTAACCGAACCGAACCACATCGATTTTTAGGCGATAAGTGCCCTGTTTACAATACATTTAGAGTATTTTTCTTCCGTATTTTGATTTTCTTCTGATTTTCCGACAGAGTGGAAGTTTGATGTACATATGTTGGAACGATTTTCCGTCATCCCTTGTCAAATTTGGTTTTGTGACATACCGGTTTCGGCGTTGTGCCATCTTCAGTGACGTTTTCGTTCTCCCCTTTCTCAGACATAAAATATGTAGTTACAAAAATTTTTTAGATTAAAAGAAATTATGTTAGAATATTTAACACAACTATACTACTATAACTTAGTAATAATCAGAATCGCCGGAAGTGTATTGCTCTTCATCAAACTGCCTCGCCTTTTCGGAGTCCACACTCCTGGCTGTCGTCATACACGACGCTAACGATAATTTTCTTGCTCTATTATTATTTACGTTATATACTTTACGCAATTGCTGCAGAATTTCAGGATTACTTCCTTCTCTTTTGAAGATCAAAGCTTCTGCTTGTGCGATAAGTGTGCGCGCATTTAATATCTCCGGTGTACGGCGTTTCATGCGATGCGCCAAATATTGCATGCGAAGCTTTCGTTTTGCACGGGAAAACCTCTGGATTCTTGTCGCACTTCGGCGTGCGTATCCACGTTGCAAATTTTTAGTTAATTCTTGTTCATTGCTTGATAGATTTGCATCCAAATCTGCTTCATAACCATTCATGTTCATCGTTTCTTTTCGCTGCGACTCATCATTGGTATACGTATCGGAGTGTGGTGGCGGTGGCGATGGAGCGAGTTGTCGACGCAATTTTAATGTAATTGGATTTTGTAAAATTTGCTTGTTGACAAACATATTTTCTAAACGTTTGTACTTATCTTGTGCAGCTTTCATATCCATGGCATTGATTTTTTTCACTTCAGCCGCAGTAAATGTGTCATAGTTCATCGGGAATTCACAATAAAAATCGTTGTTCATATCTTCATAGACCTGGCGCATGAATGCTGTACTTGCATGGGACACTTCATCCTCTAATCGAATCGATTTAGTAGACTGCGAATCCATATTTGTGTGTTTCTAAAAATCGACTCAGCACATGAACAATTTCTGCTTTCACATTGGCTTCGTCATACAGGTATGCATGTATGTATATACTCTTATGTACATACATACATACATATATATAGCCGCGATAATTTAAATTATTTCACATTTATGTATTTAACGTCACAATTCCTTATACTTTCAATATGTGCCTTTACCTTAACTTTTTGTACAACGACTGCAAAAATTAAACACCTTTAAGTGATTTTCAAACCGTGAGAATTAATCTGTAGATTTTCACTTTCTATCGTGAAGTAAACAAAATCCCTAAGCAACAGTTAAAACAACTGATTAACGGAATTACAGAGTAGAAAAAAAAAACATTCAATTACTTTAAAATAAATGAGCGGAACGAGAAGAACCGTTTCGTTATTAACCTTAGTAGCGATTCGTTATTAAAAAGTACCCATGTTTGGGTATGGAAAATGTTATCTAAACGATGACAGCGGGAAAAAAAATAAATGTGAACATTGACCATACACTGGTCCATTGGTAATCGATAACAGTTAATGTACCGCAGTTACATTTTTCATATTTAGTTTAACCATTTGGAAAACTGCCGAACATTTTTAGTCTTAGTCTGTTGGAGGCAATAAATAAATATATTTTAATTTTTAAAAAGAGTTCATTGAAATGGAGGTATACGATTATTTCCATACTTTTCGATAACGTTTTGTATAGAGAAAAAATTGTGTTTGTGATGTCATAGAATTTGAAGAACGTTTTATCGTTTAAACAATAAAACTGAATGTATGGCCCCGAGTCCATACCTTCATATGCATCTAACTCCCACTTGTAATTTAAAAACTAACAATAAACAAATACAATCGAAAAAAGCAGCTTAATCAGGTATTTCAACAAGCAATTTGTTTATTGATTGATTTGAATGTTGGCAACACAATTTTTGTAAATACATAGATCTCAACAAAAAAGAAGCGAGCAACAAACATACTATGAATAAAAAACAAAAATGAAATAAGTGAACGCTACAAAATAAAACTATGTAAACGGTATATATGTAAGTAAAAAAAAATCATCGTATTACCGCTCAAAAACTTAAACTTTGCAGACCCAACCCAAATCAAAAGGTCAACAAAAACCACCACTAAAAACTAAGCTAGCAAAAACCTTACGACAAAAAAGCTAAAACTCAGGAATAGTCGTAATAAACCAGCGTACAAAAGTTGATAGCGGACAGATAGAGAAAGTTGACAACAAACAAATGAGCAGTGAGTATGACATCAGTAAAGATGGTAAAAAATGGGAGTAATAAATAACTTTTAAATCGCATTCGACTGCAGCTCGAAACAGTTGAATGCAAAAAGGCGAGTAGCGGGAGAACGATTGATTGAAGAGTTTACCATTTGTTTATTGCAATTCGCGTGAGAGAAGAGACACGTATGTACGTACATATTCGCGTAAAGGATATACACATACATATGTGTACATGAGTAAGTTACTAAGCTCCTAAAATATCCCAGTAAAATATTTGTTTACCATAAATGTGATTTATGTATGTATACGGTGACGAGTTTTGTGTATCCGAAAACCAACTTCCAGGAGAGACAAGGCTTTTTAACTGGCTTTTTCGGATGCTGGTCAGATTATTAAAACGATGGATGAAGTACAAATGTACATACATACTCGTATTTGGGAATGTATGTAATAATTGTTTCTTCCATTACAAAAAGGAGATTGGTTTTCTTACAACTTTTAGAATGAATTTTAGAATAATGATCGCATATAAAACTTGTGGTATTATAAAAAAAATATTATATGGCACCATTCTACAGTTACGAATTTGAAAAGATTTATATATACATATATACACAAAACATAATTTGCGCTTTTAAAATGAGCATACTTACATACATACATATATTTTTCTTTTATTTATCTCTAAAATTAGCATATACACTTAGGTCTTCTTTTATGCGTTTTTTTAATGCGGATTTGAATTTATGGCACTTTTCAAACAATTCTTTTTTTCACTTAAGCGATTTATCTTTTAAGAATTAACAACTTCTTTAGAGTGAAAGATACATAGAGAGTTACGAGCAGTGTTGCCGTTTTGATACAAATGTATCCAAATGGATACAATATTAGAATTAGTTATGATTCACAATAATTTTTACTTGTTTTAAAAATAAATTACATCTTGTAACAAAAATTCCATTTTTGTTTGATAAATTTTTAACAGAGAATTGGTACGATTTTTTTAAATTTTTTTCCAGCAAAAAAAATCGACAGACAGTATTCTTGTTATAACTTAGGTATTTCTACTAAGAAATAACATTCATATATATATGTATATATGTACATACATATATACACTATTTTTTCGGTTTGTGAAAATAACCAAAAATACGTACTGAATTTCTTATGTTCTTTTTTATTGCTCCTTATGTATTTTAGGTCAATATTTATTTAATAATAATAGGGGTGCAATAGGGTGTAGTGGTGCTTCTGGGTATGTGGTTACATTTGCACGGCTGTAGTCAATCCCTACTCTTACGCTCACGTTCGGGCAGCCTGGGCAACGTGAGCAACCCATGTGCGAGATACGGTAACCAACCCGTGTAGAGCCTTGGGTCACGGCTAATAGAGAGGGGGCTTTAGTGGAGCCACTCCGACATATTCGACTTAAGGGTTCACTAAAGTCCGCATCGTCTGTTCACCAGGAGGTGCGGCTGCAAGCGGGCGTCTGACGGGGCAAGGGAGGAAAACGGTAGGCCCATGCGACGTATACTACAGCTGCCATGTAAAGGAGCGCAAATTTGGTGTTGGATTTGTGGTGGGAGAGAGACTTCGTCGTAAAGTACTGTCGTTCACTCCGGTGGACGAACGTCTCGCCACAATCCGCATATAGGCGAGATTCTTCAACATCTCCCTGATTTGCGCCCATGCCCCGACGGAAGAGAAGGACGATGGGACCAAAGATTGCTTCTACGAACTTTTGGAGCGCACGTTCGAACGCTGCCCCAAACACGATATAAAAATCGTGCTAGGCGATTGTAATGCCAAGGTGGGTAAGCAGGGCATCTTTGGTCCAACAGTCGGAAAACTCAGTATCCACGACGAACGTCTGATAACGGATTGAGACTGATCGACTTCGCCGGGTCCCGAAACATGGTAGTCTGTAGTAACAGGTTCCAGCATAGGAATGTACATCAGGCTACGTGGCTGTCTCCAGAAGGTAAAACACGAAACCAAATCGACCATGTTGTGATAGACGGAAGGCATCAGTGTCCTAGATGTGCTCACGATCCGAGGAGCCAACATCGATTCGGACCATTATCTTGTGGCAACCTAGATACGCGCGCCTCTGTGCGTCAAAAAGCTTCAATTATAACAAAGAGCACTAATCGACACAGCGATATTTCAGACCAAGGTAACCCCTTCCTTTGCTCTTTTGGTTTTCAGCGAGCCAGGAAAAACGACTCTTACCATAGGAAATGTCGCGTTGCCACGGAACGGAAAGGTGCTGCCTACAAGGCCACATTGCGATCGGACGCGAGGGATATCGTGAGTTGAAGAAGGAAGCCAGACGCATTTTGCGAGAGAAAAAGAGAGAGGTCGAAATGCGTGAGTGCGAAGAGCTTGAGATGCTGGCCGACAGGAAAAGCAACAGGAAGAACAACAAAGCGCCCGGAGCTTATAGGCTGCCAGCTGAGTTATTCAAACACGGTGGAGAAGAGTTGGTAAAGCGCATGCACCAGCTTATCTGCAGAGTATGGTCGGACAAATGAATACCTACTGATTGGAATCTAAGTGTACTTTGACCAATCCACAAAAAGGATGGTACTGAAATTCGCGCCAACTATCGCGTTATCAGCCTTCTTAACATCGCATATAAGGTTCTGTGGAGCGTATTGTGTGAGAGATTAAAGCTCACCGTCAATGAACTGATTGGACCTTATTAGTGTGGCTTTAGACCTGGTAAATCTACAATCGACCAGATATTACTCTTTGTCGTGCGACTTTTTTAACCTGATGCTGGAGAAGATAGTTCGAGCCGCAGAACTAAATCGGTCAGGCACCATCTTTTATAAGAGTGTCTTAATAACCGCTCATTTAGTTCTGCCTTCTCCAAACTGTATAGAGAAGCAAAGCGAATGGGTCTTGAGGTGAACGATGGCAAAACGAAGTATCTCCTGTCATCAAATAAACAGTCGGCACATTCACAACTGGGATCAAACATCACTGTTGACAGTTATAACTTTGAAAAAGTAGAAGACTTCGTTTACTTAGAAACCAGCAGGGGGATCACTCTTGCCAACAAGTGCTACTTCGGACTGAGTAGGCAACTGAGCAGTGAAGTCCGCTCTCGATGGACAAAAATCACGCACTATAAGTCTCTCATTATGCCCGTCCTAATGTATGACGCAGAAGCAGGGACGATGAAGATGTCTGATGAGAATGCTCTAGGAGTGTTCAAGAGAAAGATTCTCCGAAAGATTTATGGGCCTTCACGCCTTTCCTATGGCTAATACCGTAAAAGATGGAACGATGGGTTGTACGAGCTTTATAACGACATAGATATAGCGCAGCGGCTTCGCTGGCTAGGTCATGTCGTTCGATTGGATGAATGCGCTCCAGCTCTGAAAGTATTCAACGCGGTACCCGCCGGTGGTAGCAGAGGAAAAGGAAACGTTTTTTGCGTTACGAGTATCGTGACGAGTTTTTTCTAATTTTTTATTCGCCATTTCCATGTTGCTTGTAATAACATAATTCATGAATTTATTGTAATACTATTTTTTGTTTTTGATTAAATACGGATACTAATTTGTCCCTTTAATTTATGCTTAAATCAAACTAGTTTTTTTATCTTAAATTGGATTAAGATATATTCAACTGAAGAAATAAATTGTGTCGCTTTCCTTATTATTGCTTCATTGGATTTTTTTATGCGGTTTTTTGGACCTTTTGCTTGAAGTATCTAAATTTATGCGGTTTTAGATAATTCTGGAACGAATCCTCCGATTTCTATATATATGTAAAAAACCTTTATATGCAGATTATTTTCATGCGACCTTCTGAGGAACGCATACATACACATAAAACCCTAAGTGTACTTACATTACCCCAAGTTTCAAACTTTGCGGAAAAGTAAAAAACATCCGAAGTATTTTTGTAGGATATGGCTATGCAGTTGTAGGCCATTTAATTTAAATATAATATTAAGTGTGCGAGTATAATTTTACAGAGGATCGAAATCCGTATCGACTTTTTAAACCTTCGAGCATGCCCTCTCTACTGCATACTTGGACTTTATTTTAATAGAACAAATGATTAAATAAAAAAATTTTTAATTTTTAAGAAAACTTTTTTTAGTAGAGCGACAATATTTCTCAAGGAACTGATCAGTTAATGTTTTAAATCTATAGTAAAGAACGGAGTTCGAAAATAACCCTCTCCATTTAGAAAATCTTCCAAAATAACTCGTATTAGTTGAGAGAAAAAATAACGCACAAAACAGAAAGTTTTTTTATTTATTGTAGGTGAGTGCTTTTGCTCAATGAGAAACATTATTTTTCATATAATTTCTGTTACTGTTGGTTTGGGAGACTTATCGCAGTGAGAAAAAAAGTGTTATTTGGTAATAGCAAAAAATTTACTGTTATAATATTTTTGCTATAGTGCTTGTTATTATTGTTAGCTCTTAGAGGAGACGATCTCCGAAAAATTTGGAAAAATATACACAGATATTAAAAATCGCAATGTGGTCTTCGGTCGTTTGCCTGTAAAAACCAACATATTAGATTTTTTTGAAATCTTGAAATTTGAAACTCCACATATATTTGAAATAGGGCTAGTTATATTTGCCGTACAAGCGAGTCAGGTATCTGGATTAAGAGCCTTTTCAGCACTTAACTTTATTTTAATAAATTCATTATTGGTGGTTAAACTAAATTCTTAAAATTATAATAATTTATTTAACTCTGCAGTCGCGTGATTTTTATTTTTGCAAAAATGTGAATGCTTGTAATTTTCACAAAATTTATGTTCCATTTCTATTAAAAAATATTTAGTTTGTTTCTTAAGTCATTACACAATATGTAACCATGAAGATAATTAATTTTATTTTTTGACTCAAACTAACTCTAAAATGTACTAAAATGTAATATTCTCATTTAAAAATTGAAATTTCTTATACTAATTTATACATAAAAATGCCAAATATGGGAAAAAATTACTTATTTTCAGTATATAATATTCTAAATGTACACGATATCTTCTGCATATCATAAATGTCCGCACCAATTCATTATAAATGCATGAATGTTGTCTAAATAAATGCCCAACGTTTCATTTTTCCACTTATATTTTTCCTTTTTTCAATAACCCGCAAACGAGAATACTTAAAAATAAAAGTTTATGCCAAAGTGTCTTTTTCTAATAGAAATTTCAGTAGTTGGAAAATAACTCACAGTAAAAACACAAAATGATCCTACAGATAGATTTTGTACGGTGAGAAATTCGTTTTGCTCGAAACAGTTGAATGCAAAAAGGCGAGTAGCGGGAGAACGATTGATTGAAGAGTTTACCATTTGTTTATTGCAATTCGCGTGAGAGAAGAGACACGTATGTACGTACATATTCGCGTAAAGGATATACACATACATATGTGTACATGAGTAAGTTACTAAGCTCCTAAAATATCCCAGTAAAATATTTGTTTACCATAAATGTGATTTATGTATGTATACGGTGACGAGTTTTGTGTATCCGAAAACCAACTTCCAGGAGAGACAAGGCTTTTTAACTGGCTTTTTCGGATGCTGGTCAGATTATTAAAACGATGGAGGAAGTACAAATGTACATACATACTCGTATTTGGGAATGTATGTAATAATTGTTTCTTCCATTACAAAAAGGAGATTGGTTTTCTTACAACTTTTAGAATGAATTTTAGAATAATGATCGCATATAAAACTTGTGGTATTATAAAAAAAATATTATATGGCACCATTCTACAGTTACGAATTTGAAAATATTTATATATACATATATACACAAAACATAATTTGCGCTTTTAAAATGAGCATACTTACATACATACATATATTTTTCTTTTATTTATCTCTAAAATTAGCATATACACTTAGGTCTTCTTTTATGCGTTTTTTTAATGCGGATTTGAATTTATGGCACTTTTCAAACAATTCTTTTTTTCACTTAAGCGATTTATCTTTTTAGAATTAACAACTTCTTTAGAGTGATACATAGAGAGTTACGAGCAGTGTTGCCGTTTTGATACAAATGTATCCAAATGGATACAATATTAGAATTAGTTATGATTCACAATAATTTTTACTTGTTTTAAAAATAAATTACATCTGGTCACAAAAATTCCATTTTTGTTTGATAAATTTTTAACAGAGAATTGGTACGATTTTTTAAAATTTTTTTCCAGCAAAAAAAATCGACAGACAGTATTCTTGTTATAACTTAGGTATTTCTACTAAGAAATAACATTCATATATATATGTATATATGTACATACATATATACACTATTTTTTCGGTTTGTGAAAATAACCAAAAATACGTACTGAATTTCTTATGTTCTTTTTTATTGCTCCTTATGTATTTTAGGTCAATATTTATTTAATAATAATAGGGGTGCAATAGGGTGTAGTGGTGCTTCTGGGTATGCGGTTACATTTGCACGGCTGTAGTCAATCCCTACTCTTACGCTCACGTTCGGGCAGCCTGGGCAACGTGAGCAACCCATGTGCGAGATACGGTAACCAACCCGTGTAGAGCCTTGGGTCACGGCTAATAGAGAGGGGGCTTTAGTGGAGCCACTCCGACATATTCGACTTAAGGGTTCACTAAAGTCCGCATCGTCTGTTCACCAGGAGGTGCGGCTGCAAGCGGGCGTCTGACGGGGCAAGGGAGGAAAACGGTAGGCCCATGCGACGTATACTACAGCTGCCATGTAAAGGAGCGCAAATTTGGTGTTGGATTTGTGGTGGGAGAGAGACTTCGCCGTAAAGTACTGTCGTTCACTCCGGTGGACGAACGTCTCGCCACAATCCGCATAAAGGCGAGATTCTTCAACATCTCCCTGATTTGCGCCCATGCCCCGACGGAAGAGAAGGACGATGGGACCAAAGATTGTTTCTACGAACTTTTGGAGCGCACGTTCGAACGCTGCCCCAAACACGATATAAAAATCGTGCTAGGCGATTGTAATGCCAAGGTGGGTAAGCAGGGCATCTTTGGTCCAACAGTCGGAAAACTCAGTATCCACGACGAACGTCTGATAACGGATTGAGACTGATCGACTTCGCCGGGTCCCGAAACATGGTAGTCTGTAGTAACAGGTTCCAGCATAGGAATATACATCAGGCTACGTGGCTGTCTCCAGAAGGTAAAACACGAAACCAAATCGACCATGTTGTGATAGACGGAAGGCATCAGTGTCCTAGATGTGCTCACGATCCGAGGAGCCAACATCGATTCGGACCATTATCTTGTGGCAACCTAGATACGCGCGCCTCTGTGCGTCAAAAAGCTTCAATTATAACAAAGAGCACTAATCGACACAGCGATATTTCAGACCAAGGTAACCCCTTCCTTTGCTCTTTTGGTTTTCAGCGAGCCAGGAAAAACGACTCTTACCATAGGAAATGTCGCGTTGCCACGGAACGGAAAGGTGCTGCCTACAAGGCCACATTGCGATCGGACGCGAGAGATATCGTGAGTTGAAGAAGGAAGCCAGACGCATTTTGCGAGAGAAAAAGAGAGAGGTCGAAATGCGGGAGTGCGAAGACTTGAGATGCTGGCCGACAGGAAAAGCAACAGGAAGAACAACAAAGCGCCCGGAGCTTATAGGCTGCCAGCTGAGTTATTCAAACACGGTGGAGAAGAGTTGGTAAAGCGCATGCACCAGCTTATCTGCAGAGTATGGTCGGACAAATGAATACCTACTGATTGGAATCTAAGTGTACTTTGACCAATCCACAAAAAGGATGGTACTGAAATTCGCGCCAACTATCGCGGTATCAGCCTTCTTAACATCGCATATAAGGTTCTGTGGAGCGTATTGTGTGAGAGATTAAAGCTCACCGTCAATGAACTGATTGGACCTTATTAGTGTGGCTTTAGACCTGGTAAATCTACAATCAACCAGATATTACTCTTTGTCGTGCGACTTTTTTAACCTGATGCTGGAGAAGATAGTTCGAGCCGCAGAACTAAATCGGTCAGGCACCATCTTTTATAAGAGTGTCTTAATAACCGCTTATTTAGTTCTGCCGAAGTATCTCCTGTCATCAAATAAACAGTCGGCACATTCACAACTGGGATCAAACATCACTGTTGACAGTTATAACTTTGAAAAAGTAGAAGACTTCGTTTACTTAGAAACCAGCAGGGGGATCACTCTTGCCAACAAGTGCTACTTCGGACTGAGTAGGCAACTGAGCAGTGAAGTCCGCTCTCGATGGACAAAAATCACGCACTATAAGTCTCTCATTATGCCCGTCCTAATGTATGACGCAGAAGCAGGGACGATGAAGATGTCTGATGAGAATGCTCTAGGAGTGTTCGAGAGAAAGATTCTCCGAAAGATTTATGGGCCTTCACGCCTTTCCTATGGCTAATACCGTAAAAGATGGAACGATGGGTTGTACGAGCTTTATAACGACATAGATATAGCGCAGCGGCTTCGCTGGCTAGGTCATGTCGTTCGATTGGATGAATGCGCTCCAGCTCTGAAAGTATTCAACGCGGTACCCGCCGGTGGTAGCAGAGGAAAAGGAAACGTTTTTTGCGTTACGAGTATCGTGACGAGTTTTTTCTCATTTTTTATTCGCCATTTCGATGTTGCTTGTAATAACATAATTCATGAATTTATTGTAATACTATTTTTTTTTTTTGATTAAATACGGATACTAATTTGTCCCTTTAATTTATGCTTAAATCAAACTAGTTTTTTTATCTTAAATTGGATTAAGATATATTCAACTGAAGAAATAAATTGTGTCGCTTTCATTATTATTGCTTCATTGGATTTTTTTATGCGGTTTTTTGAACCTTTTGCTTGAAGTATCTAAATTTATGCGGTTTTAGATAATTCTGGAACGAATCCTCCGATTTCTATATATATGTAAAAAACTTTTATATGCAGATTATTTTCATGCGACCTTCTGAGGAACGCATACATACACATAAAACCCTAAGTGTACTTACATTACCCCAAGTTTCAAACTTTGCGGAAAAGTAAAAAACATCCGAAGTATTTTTGTAGGATATGGCTATGCAGTTGTAGGCCATTTAATTTAAATATAATATTAAGTGTGCGAGCATAATTTTACAGAGGATCGAAATCCGTATCGACTTTTTAAACCTTCGAGCATGCCCTCTCTACTGCATACTTGGACTTTATTTTAATAGAACAAATGATTAAATAAAAAAATTTTTAATTTTTAAGAAAACTTTTTTTAGTAGAGCGACAATATTTCTCAAGGAACTGATCAGTTAATGTTTTAAATCTATAGTAAAGAACGGAGTTCGAAAATAACCCTCTCCATTTAGAAAATCTTCCAAAATAACTCGTATTAGTTGAGAGAAAAAATAACGCACAAAACAGAAAGTTTTTTTATTTATTGTAGGTGAGTGCTTTTGCTCAATGAGAAACATTATTTTTCATATAATTTCTGTTACTGTTGGTTTGGGAGACTTATCGCAGTGAGAAAAAAAGTGTTATTTGGTAATAGCAAAAAATTTACTGTTATAATATTTTTGCTATAGTGCTTGTTATTATTGTTAGCTCTTAGAGGAGACGATCTCCGAAAAATTTGGAAAAATATACACAGATATTAAAAATCGCAATGTGGTCTTCGGTCGTTTGCCTGTAAAAAGCAACATATTAGATTTTTTTGAAATCTTGAAATTTGAAACTCCACATACATATATTTGAAATAGGGCTAGTTATATTTGCCGTACAAGCGAGTCAGGTATCTGGATTAAGAGCCTTTTCAGCACTTAACTTTATTTTAATAAATTCATTATTGGTGGTTAAACTAAATTCTTAAAATTATAATAATTTATTTAACTCTGCAGTCGCGTGATTTTTATTTTTGCAAAAATGTGAATGCTTGTAATTTTCACAAAATTTATGTTCCATTTCTATTAAAAAATATTTAGTTTGTTTCTTAAGTCATTACACAATATGTAACCATGAAGATAATTAATTTTATTTTTTGACTCAAACTAACTCTAAAATGTACTAAAATATAATATTCTCATTTAAAAATTGAAATTTCTTATACTAATTTATACATAAAAATGCCAAATATGGGAAAAAATTACTTATTTTCAGTATATAATATTCTAAATGTACACGATATCTTCTGCATATCAGAAATGAATGTTGTCTAAATAAATGCCCAACGTTTCATTTTTCCACTTATATTTTCCTTTTTTCAATAACCCGCAAACGAGAATACTTACAAATAAAAGTTTATGCCAAAGTGTCTTTTTCTAATAGAAATTTCAGTAGTTGGAAAATAACTCACAGTAAAAACACAAAATGATCCTACAGATAGATTTTGTACGGTGAGAAATTCGTTTTGCTTGATACTTTTGTGTTTGTGTCAGTAAAAAATACCTTAAAAATAAGTGGAGAGGGATATTTTCAATCTCTGGTAAAGAATTTTGAATATTGTTTCATTAAAGTGCTGGCAATAGTTTCGAAATCATCTAATAAAAAATAGCTCACTTTATCTAATAAAAAATTACTCAGTTTATCAGATAACAAAAACCAAAAATTCGTTTATTTGTTTATTAAAATATTATGAACACTCGAACATCATCGTTCTCTGAACTTCAAAATAAATCATTCGATGTTTTTCATATACATATCTCCAATCGCAAAACATCAGTCTATTTTTCTTTAATCTTTCGTTCTCACTTTCATTTTTAGCTTTAAGTACATAATAATATAATTTTGGCGCTTACATTATATAGCTCAGTGTTTGGCCGAGCTTCTCCTACCATTTGTGGTGTGCGTCTTTATATTATATCACAAATGGAGGGACCTACAGTTTTGTCCCGACTCCGAACGGCAGATGTATTTAATGAGACGCTTTTTTATGGCAGAAATACCCTCGGAGGTTTGCCATCGCCTGCATATTGAGTTTTTTCTATGATTAAGATTTTGTTTGCCCTGACTGAGATTCGAACCTCGAACTCACCGGCGTATCGAGTTATAGCACGCATCAACTCGACCACAGCGGCCACCTAGCTTTAAGCTTTAAGTACAAAAGCTTTTTACGTATATGCTAAGTTTTATTATAAACGATAATTTAAGCGCGCGTTAATGCCACATAGATTATAAAAAATTACCTTCTTAATCGAAAATTATACTTCATCACCAGGTTTATTAAGTTTTTTCGATTCTGGTAAAGTTACTGAAAAATACATAAGAGATTTTGTTGGTGCAGCCACAATATTTACAAAGTTATAGGATCTCAAATTTCAACATTTAACGCCATTTTAAATATCGCACTTACCTTGGAGCGCCAACGCAACTATCGCAACATTATTGCATTTCCTGCACGTCAGCAACTTTTCAAATAAAAAGTTGTGGACACTTTGTTTCACTTCTTTGAGTACAAACGCTGAATTTGTTGTCGTTCTACAAGAAATTTATTTAATAAAAACCCCATAAATAACTGCAAAGTCTGCAACACAGTTGTGGCAGTAAGGAAATTTTTCCATTTTTTCGGCGATGCAGCACTAGCGAGATTACCGAATTAATGAAACTTTCATTAGTTGTGCACTTCAATGTGACGCTCAATCGAAAGAAATTGCACCGCCTGCAATTGAGTTTGATGTTGTTAATAAATCACGTTCAGTATTTTTTTAAGGAAGGTATACATGTGACAACTAGTACATACATATGTACATAACTATGTAAGTATCCATAAATGTATGTATGTGGTGCGTTAGTAAGTGCATGTGGTACGCATATGTGGCACGTACAAATTTGGCGTTGTAATGTTGCATGTAATTTCTGACAGTTCTCTTATGTTAAGCAATTACTTATGTATTTCATGTACCTTGTTTTCCATGATCATTGTGGGATGTGTAGTGGTTGCTGCTGTTGTTGCATTTGCTAGCTTTTTATGACTTATTTATGTATGTAGTCACATGTGACAATGTTTTTGAAACTTTACAACATTGTACAAAATCCTTTAAGAACACTTGTCTGAGTAGTTAAAGCCAATTGAGCCGAAGACATATACGTGTATTAACATTTGTACTTATACATGTATATGCAGGTGTGTTCAAAAACGTGCAATTTTTTTATATTTAAGCATTTATTCACCAATAAATTCATTATATTTTAATTGATATATGAAATAAAGACATTTTGAAAAAAAATTGTTTTATATGCTTTTGCGATATAATCTCTGAATGCATTTTGAATATATTTGTATATTTTCAAGACTTGGATGCCAAGTTTCCATATATTTTTGTTATTTAGAAAGTTTATAAAAAATATCGCACTTTCGATAGCAAAAATATCGTCTAAAATAATTTTAAGATGCAGTTTTTTATTACTTCATGCTCAAATATTTCAGCTGACTAAATTTGAATTGTGTAGTCATGCCTAAGTTTAGGAGTTTTTGAAGAATGTTTGCCTATTTTACGTGCTATAAATGCTGCAGTTTATTTTAGATTATTAAATAATTATTTTTATTTATTATTTTCAGTTACTTATTTATATTCAGTTTTGCCTATTTGATTTGGTATGGTGGAAGATGCCGTAAAATAAGCTCGTTTCGGGAAAATTAATAGTGTTAATTATGATTTCATTGTGTTGATAAAAATTTACATACTTAAATTGCAAAAATTTAAATCGATTTGGAGAGGTCAGAAGTGAAATTCAAATAAATTTTTAATAATAACCGATTTGTTTAGACATCATAATCATATTGAATGCGTAATTTTGTTTTTCTCAAAACCGATATTAAATTTAAAATCAGCAACTCAAAAATCAACCGTAAGTAAACGAAATTAGTGACCCCAAAATTCCCATAGTATAAAAATTCATCCCGAATGGTAATAATTTCAACTTTTGACAAATTTTTCGATTTCAGGTCCACTGTGTGACGGTTTCTGCTCTCTATACTAAATAAACAACACAACCTTAACACCCCCTCAAGAGTTTGGAATTCTCTCGAAGTGAATTTACTTACTAAACTCTCCGGAGATGGTAACATACATCATTTTTTATGACAAAAATAAATAAATAATTACCGTAAATGCAGTGATCTCAAGTTTTGGAAATTTTACGAAAAAATTAACCCTTGGCGGAAACACGAGCGAGAGGGTTTTCTTGCATTATTGTACAACAATCTTTAATTTAGAAGAAAAAACCGACAGTTCACATCTGAATGTACGAGTATATGGTGCTCATTTATCGTCTATAAAAGTTGTTTTAAAAACTTTTCATGTCAAAATCATAAGTCATTTTTTAATGTTTGTTTATTAATTCTCCTTGACACATTTTTTTTAAATGATCTTCATCTTATGCACATATAAAGTTACATTTTCAAAAACTTTTTTTAGTTTTCATTTGAGCGTAAGTGGGTAAAACGACCTCCCAGAAATACCTAAATTTGATTAAAGGTTTACTTTCAAATAAATACGATTTCTCCGTGTTAGTTCCTTATATAAACATTATTAAATTACTTACATTAATTAATTTACTTACGTAATGACAGAACAAATTACACAGGTCTGCAACAAAAATGCTGCCTGGACATTTCCAATTGATTTCTATGTATTTAGATGTTCTGAAAACTAAAAAAATACTCAAAAAATTCCAGAACGTAAGGTTGTTTTACAAAACGCAAATTTTTATTATAAAAAAGGGTTTTTTGGGGCTAACTTGTAGGCATTAATAACACAGTACGACAAAATCCATTTTTTTTGGTACACATGAGAAATGTTAACAGAATATGAAAGAAATACATGTCTCGGCGTTTTGCTGTAGCACGTCAGAATTTTGAGAAAATCGATTTTAAAGCTTCAAAGGACCGTGAAGGTTCACTTCTAATGTAATACTATTATAAAAAGTTCTATAAAAACAGAATAAGTTGGCGAACAGAATGTCCTCCATGAAACTTTGGTGCCTCCTCATAAAGTTCTTCTACCACCGCTTCACATAAAGCTGGGATTGATAAAGCAATTTGTAAAGTCACTTCCAAGAGATGGAAATTGCTTCAAATACTTAATATCAAAGTTTCCAGGCCTCTCGGAGGCAAAGTTTAAGGAAGGTGTTTTCGTTGGACCAGATATTAGACGGCTTATGGCTGATCCACTATTCATCACAACCACTATGACGGATCCTCAAAGAGATTCCCTTTAAAGAGGTCATTAAAAAATTTTTAGGCAGATACCTTCCCGATGCTGCCCACAAGCGAAAATGTACCAAAAGGAGTCTCACTGAGAAAAAAAAATGTGTTTAGTGCTTACTAATTAATGTATTTTACATACATATTTATTTATAAATGAAATATAATCTTAAATAATTATATTACAGGTAAAAGGCACTAGCAACTAAGGCTATCGACCTGAACTTAAACTAACAGATTTTTATATTAGTATTATATAAAATATCCCTAGCAAGTATTTTAAACTATTTGTATATTAGATTTGATATACAAGATTGTTTTGGAATACACAGTTGTAAATAGCTTCTACATTTTCGATAGAATATGTTTTTAATAAATTTGTTGGTGTATTATTTTGAAAAATATTTTTCCTAGCATTGTAAAATTTTGGGCATTTGTCTAGAATATGGTTAATGGACAGTGCGCAGTTGCATCTAAGGCAGGTTGGAGGTGCCTTTCCAGTTAATAAATGTTCGTGGGAGCTTTTGTGGGTCCTAACCGGCATCTTGTGAAAATTTTTTGTTGGAGAGTAGTAGCTGCCTGCGGGATTGAGAGCTTGCTACAGTCGGGGTTGATGCGATTGTAAATATGACGATACGTTGACCATTTTTCTTGAGTTTTTGCTTTAATAAGCGATTTGACTTTTCGGACGATGTCTAATTTCGTATTGATGTTGAAGTACATATATGCCCGGCGATTTGCTGGCGTTTTTTGCTGCTACATCTGCAAGTTCGTTTCCACTTATTCCGCAATGTCCTGGTACCCACATTATTTTGATTTTTGACTGGTTTTTTATAAGCATTGTTCGTGTTTTTTCAATCAGTGCTTCATTATTTCTGGTGCTTTGAAGCGCGACAATAGAAGAATTGCTATCCGTGCAAATAATTGTTTTCCTTTAACAGTGGATGCATATCCAACAGCTGAGTTAATCGCTAGCGCTTCGGCGGTGAAGATGGAGCTGTGAGAGAACAGGAGTCCAGATTTGATGAGTTCTCCTTTTTCCGAAACTACTGCAAAGGACGTGTTGCAGTCGTCCTTGGATCCATCTGTGTATAAAAATGTCCAACCTTTTGTACTCCACTCATGTTTTGTCACTATAAAAGTGTTTCTGAATAGTAGAGGCGTGGTGTTTTGCTTTGAGTATATCAATAGCTGGTTAATAAAAGTCAACGGAGATAAGTTCCAGGGTGGGATTTGTGGTGCTGTCATAAGCATTGGTTAAAGTGGGATGTCAACTTCTTTGGCGCATTTTATTACTTCAGAAATTGTTGAAGAACGTTTACGGGACCGAGTTCTTCCAATCGCTTTTTTTGTATCGCTGTTTAGTATACTATTATTAGTGTAAACGCTGGTTTTTATATTCAATATGAAGTATATAGAAACTATATTTTCTTTTATGTGCGGTTCTTTAAAGTAAATTGAGTTACAAAGTATATAAAAAAATATATGTATAATGTATACGTAAGCAATGCGGAGGAATGCGTGTGCTCGCTTGAGCTGTTGGTTAGACACTGCCTAATTCTGTCCGTGACAGCTCGGCCTTTCCTGACTATTCATCCTCACAGGATGACTCGTCGCTGTCGTCACTCTTATCTAGCTCTGGACTCATCATACACCATGGTTTTAAATGATCAGCTGACATAACGTTGGAGTATCGTCGCTGGGTGATTGTAACATCCGGGATATCCTCAACGATATACCGGTCGAAGTCGAGTACCTTTGATATCATATATGGTCCTTTATACACCGGATCCAGTTTGTGTGATTCACCTGTTGAGGTTGATACATGGTCGACCACCACTAAATCACCAACCTCGTATTTCTTTGAAGACTGATGCTTCCTATCATATCTCTTCTTCCATTTCTTACGTTCTGTTATAATTCGTGTTGCTGCTTCTTCACGTTTTACATCAATGCCTGACATATCGGTGACTTCATCATGGATTGCTTGCACCATGCGGTTGTGTGTAACATCTCTAGGATTGAAATAAAAGACTAACTCATTAGGAGTGTAACCTGTTACCTCATTCTTTTGTGAGTTCACACTCCATTGTATCGTAGTGAGGGAGACATCCCAATTTTTATTCTCGACGACTGTGCATTTAAGCGTTTGTATCAACGTTTTGTTGACACGTTCGGCCTGACCATTGGCCCTAGGCGTTCTAACAGCGGTTTTGACGTGTTGTATTCCTCGCGTTTCGATAAATGCTTGGAATTTCGTTGAGGTGAAGGCTGTGCCTCGGTCGGACGTGATTCGCAATGGTTGCCCAAATATTGTCATCATTCCGTCTAAGGCTTTGATGACTGGTTCGGTTTTGGTGTTCCTTACAGGCTTTAGTACGACGTACTTACTAAATCCGCATACTATCACGAGCACGTAAACCATTCCTGACCGGCTCTTTAGAAACGGTCCCACATGGTCAATATAGACGTGCCTTAATGGGATCGGCAAAATGTCCATAACATGGAGTTGACTCTCTTTACGTCCTCCTTTAATTTTGTTAAGGCAACACTCCTCGCACGAAGCTATATACGACTTGACATATCGTCGCATTCGTTGTTTAGCGATACGGTTGAGTGTTTTCTCAAGTGCAAAATGTCCAACATCATCGTGGTTGGCCTTTGTAATGCGCCACCTCACAGATCTAGGTACCACTAGCTTGTACTCGTGACCTACCTTACGGAATAATCGATCGTTGCGTATTTGGTAGTCTGCTTTAATTTGTCTCGCTATCGGTTCATCCACATTCTCAATACCTTGTAGGATTGCACATATCTGACGTAGCTTCGGATCTTGTGTCTGCATAACGTATACCCAATCATCGGACTTCAGTACTTGACTCACTTGTAATACTCGTTCAGCTACTGTATCGGGCTGAGACGGTGGTTCCACCGGTGCCCTGCTTAAAGAGTCCACTTGCTGCATCTTGCTTCCAGCGCGATGAACACAATCGAAATGGATATCTTGTAGTCGTAACCACCATCTGACTACTAGAGGACGCAATGATGTAAGATTCTTCGTTGTGGCTACGGCGTTACAAGCGGTTCGAACTATGAAGTGGGTACCGAGTAGGTACATACGGAACCTCTCAAGAGATTCCACAATGGCGAGCACTTCCAATTCATGGCTCGAGTACTGCGCTTCGACAGAACTACACTGCCGGCTGTAGTACTGGACTGGTTTCCATTCGACGCTTTCGAGCTGCAACATGACGCCTGATAACCCGATTGCGCTGGCATCCGTATGCACTTCGTGTTGTTTGGTTACATCGAACATTACCATTACTGGTTGCGTTGTAAGTGCCTGTTTTAATTTGCTAAATGCTTCCTCGTGAGCCGGAGTCCGTTCGTAGTTGACACCCTTTCGTAAGAGCGTGGCTAATGGTTTCGCAATTACGCCATATCCCTCGACGAACTTGCGGAAAAATCCTGTGAGCCCCAAAAACTGTCTGACTTCGGTAGGTGTGCGTGGCTGTGGGAATTCTGTAATACATCTCACCTTTTCTTCGCCTGGTCTTATGCCTTGTGCATCGACGACGTGACCCAAAAACTTGATAGTGGTTGCCAAGAAGTAACACTTTGACGGCCTAAGGGTGAGTCCCGTTTCATTTATCGCTTGCAGAAATTCGGATAGTACTTCAATGCTTTCGTTGACATTCTTGGTTGCGATGACGACCTCATCAACGTAGCTGACGATATGGTTACGATGTTTTAGGTTTCGAATTAGTCGTACGATCATCTCCTGAAACACCATCGGAGCGTTGCGTAACCCGAAAGGCATGACGTTGTGTTCGAATAATCCATCCGGGGTTAGAAAAGCCGTATACTGCTTGCTTTCTTCCTTCAATGGTATTTGGTAATACCCAGATGTCATGTCGAGCGACGTAAATAATTTATTACCCACCAGCTTTGATAGCTGTTCTTCCACCACTGGCATTGGGAAGTGCTTTTTGATAGTGACTGCATTGAGCGCGCGGTAGTCAACGCACATCCTGTCTTCGCCATTTGCTTTCCGTACAAGAATAACTGGTGCCGCGTGGGCCGATGTACTATATCGTATAATGCCGTGTTTCAACAAATTTTCGATAATCGTTGATAATGTTGAACGCTGAGATAGGGGCACTTGGTAACGTTTCCCCACTACCGGTTGATCTGTTGAGATGACAATGTCCATCTCCGTTGTCTTACTTCTGCCTAGATTTGCCAAATCCTCAGCAAAGCAATCGTCGTACTCGTTAAGCAAGTCGCCAACTTTTGCGACCACTTCCTTTGGCAAATCGTTGTTAATATTGTACGTATTTCCGGTCTTCTTCTGGACCTTGACCACCCCCGCTTCGATGGTTAACCTGTAATCGTTTTGGCACAGTACATCTCTACCAATAAGAATGTCAAAAGTCATAAACTTATCTGGGACGATCTGACAGGTTGTCAGAATCGTTAATCCATCGACGACCATCTCAATGTTAATAGCCTCGACGCTGCTTATTACCGCACACCCAAATCCACTTAGTCGCTTTAATGACGCAATTCGTTGCTCCTCAGCTGGAACCTTGGACGCCGCAATTAGTGACACATCACTCCCAGTATCGATGAAGGCATCGTAACGTTTGCCTTTCCACTCGATCACCTTCGTAACAGGCTTTGGCACTTCGCAAACTTCGCTTTGTACTTCGGCTACTGTTGTTTTATTGGCCTTGGTCTCGTGACCAACCTTGTTGCATGTGCTACATCTCGGCTTCCGTTGTGGCTGGGTACATTTCGATGAGGTATGCCCTGGTTCGTTGCAATTGTAGCATTTAATCATCTTCTTCTCTGACGCGAATTTCAGGATTTGTTCGTTATTGCTCTTCTCCGGGGACGCACTGAATCTTGTAGAGCTTGATGTAGGCATGACGGCCATCGCTTCTAGCGAACGCAGTATGAAACTTCATTGCTAACAACGTGCGTGACAAATTCGCATCGTTGAGCCCCGAAACTATATACGAGTTTATGGATTCCTCATCCATCTTGCCTCGTCTACCCATGCTCAACATGGCATAGTAGTACTCTTCTAACGTTTCTCGAAATTGACGCTTGCGTTGTGCCATCTCACGGTGCACTTGCGCCGACATGATTTTCTTCGGAAAATCTTTAACAAATAGTTGCACAAACTCTGACCAGGAGTGAAATACTTGCTGTGAATCTACCCAAGTCTTCGCTACACCTTTTAGATTTAGTTGCGCTGCCACTAAAATCTCCTTTTCGGACCAGCCGTATATGCTTTGTAGTTGTACTATCTTTTCGACAAATACCTCGGAACTTATAGTACCTTTTAAAGGGTCATACGTAGGTAGTAGTGCGCTTATTTCGTGTACACTCGCTGGACGTTGTAGAGCTGCCGTTGCTTGACGTGCTGGTGCAAACTCTTCGTTTTCCAATGCTGGTGTCGTTACCCGTTGTGGTTCATCTGCGCTTACATTATTGTCTTGCCTGCCTGCATCACGTGCCGTTGCAAGTTCGCCAACCGTTTTCATTAAATCCATGAGCGCTTGACGTAGCTCAATCATTTGTTGTTGTGTTGAATCGCCGTCGGTATCTTCCTCCAGCTCTTCAGAGTCCACTTCATCGATTCCATAAATTTCCCACAATTTATTCACTTTGGCCGCTTTGTTTCCCGTTATCATAACGTTATTACTCCGCAGCAATTTATTTAGTTGCTCAATTTTTAAAGAATTTAATTTTACCAGCATTGCTTCTGTACGCTTCAACTATCAAATCTGTACCTTTTTCAATTTGTGTTTAAACTTGCGTTTCTAGAAATTTTTCTGTCGCCAGAAAATTCCGTTTTTATCTTCTTATTTACTTGCAAAAATCAACCGTTTTAACGCTTGCTCGGTATATGCATATGTATATATATACTCTTGCATATGTTGTACATACGTACATACTTATGTAGATGCATCGCAGCAAAAAACATGATTACCGCAGAAATAAAAGTGGAATCGAAATAAGCCGTAGCAATCGCTTACCCTTTCGCTTCTGGAATTCATTACTTTAACATGGGCATGTCATTGGCCGTAAGCCCTTGCAACCTACATTACCTACAAACAATCAGAGAACAAATTGCTTAAACGATTGGAGAGAAACGACTGCAGAACGCCTTACAGATAAGCGAATGAAGAATGCCTTGATACACTAACACCGTAGAAGCGAAGTAAGAATACCTTGCTCTAAAGATTGAAAATAAACGAATTACCAATGCCTTACAGAGAAGCGAACGTAGAATGCATGAACATGTTCGGTTTAAAGAATCAGAAAACAGGATGTTTTAACATGTTAATTTTTTTTCTTCAATTCAGATTTCACAACTTTATTAACATTTATAATAAAAATTAAAATTTTCCCGAATTTAGTTTTCAGTTCTTGCTTATACATACATATTAAAATAGTAAATTATTTATGGTAGGTAGGTAGGTAGGTATAAGTGGCTGTCACCGCTAATCCAGCGACTCACTTAGGCCATTAGTAAAGGCCCGTTGTGATACCACAAGCTTAACGCTCACTCCCTCTGCTGAACCATTTAGAATTCTTGACGAAGCTCGTCAAGCATCTTGGGTCTATTTCACCTAATTCTCCAAGGTTCCTTAAAACAGGTGCCCCTAGAAACCGTAGCCTGCTTCTGGCTAGAGCTGGACAGATACAGAGAAGATGCAGGACCGTTTCTTCCTCCTCATAATTTTTGCAGCTTCCACAGCATCTAAAGAAGGGTACTCCAAGACGACCAGCATGGTTGCCTATAAGGCAGTGCCCTGATAAAGCGCCAATTACTTGGGAAATATCGTCCCGTTTTAAGGTATAAAGACTACGCGACCGTTTTCGGTCCCATCTAGGCCAAGTCAGCCTTGAGATCCTACAGGTTGTGATATGTGTCCATCTGTCGCTCGCACGAGCATAAGTAGATTCTTTTAAGAGCAGCTTGCAAGTGCCAAAGGGCATACCAATGCGTTCTTTACTGGGAAGAATCTGCTTGGTTGTTCCTTCCCTCGCAAGTTCATCCGCAATGCAGTTACCCTCGATGTCCCTGTGGCCAGGAACCCAAATGAGGTTGAGCCTGTTCTGCTTGGCCATCTCCTGCAGAGATCGGCTGCAATCCAGTACACTTTTTGATCTAATTATAGCTGCGCTCACAGCTCTGATTGCCGCTTGGCTATCACTAAATATAAAGATATCATTGCCTTTCAAAGCGGTCTGTAACAGGTCTATAGCCTCCTTTATGGCTAGAACCTCAGCCTGAAAAACACTACATTGATCCGGCAGCCGAAAAGAACAGTTCAGAGATAGGTCCTGCGAGTAGACCCCTCCTCCCACTCTGCCATTCAATTTCGAACCATCTGTGAAGATCGTGAGACTTCCAGGTGGAGTGTAGAAATCTCTCGACCACGCATTCCTATCTGGGATTACCATCGCGAAATTCCTGTCCGGGACCGCAGTATCAACACAACGGTCTGTGTATCCCGGAAGCATTCTATATTTGTTCAGTATGCTTGAGTGCCCACGCAAGCTAGACTCCCATTGACCTGTCTCCCTTAACCGAAGCGCGGCAAGAGCCGCCATTTGCTGACCCACTAAGTCTAAGGGTAAAAGGTCGAGGAAGACATTCAAGGCGTCGCTTGGTGTTGTTCGCAACGCCCCACTAATGCAGATCATACCCGCTCTCTGCACCTTGCTAAGTAGATTGAGATTAGCAGCTCTGCTTAGTGCAGGCCACCAAACGATTGCTCCGTAGAGGAGAATCGGCCTAACCACTGCTGTGTAAATCCAGCGGCAAACGCTTGGATTCAGACCCCATCTCTTCCCAATGGCCCTTTTACAAGAGTATAGGGCCACAGAAGCCTTCTGGTATCGCTGGATCATATTATTCCTCCAGCTAAGCTTCATGTCCAATGTTACGCCAAGGAACTTGGCCTCCCTCTTTGTGTTCAGACGGATTCCATTAAGTTCCGGCGTAGTTACATGCGGAACTTTATATTTCCTAGTGAAGAGCACCAGCTCCACTTTTTCTGAGTTGACTCTGAGACCACAGCGCGTGGACCAGTTGCTCACTTCGCGGAGTGTCCCTTGCATCAAGTCACACAAGGTCTGAGGGAATTTGCCCATATATGCAATGGCGATGTCATCTGCATATGCGACAACTCTGGCAGCACCCCATTCCGTCTCCTGCAGGAGAGAATTTACGGTCAGATTCCAAAGAAGAGGTGAAAGTACACCACCCTGCGGCGTACCTCGAGACACCTGTTTCGAAACACGGTTTGCACCAACCTCTGCTGTAATCTTTCTTCCCAAGAGCATTTGCTCTATAAATTCAACCAGGGAGCTCTCTACACCGAGCCCTCCTAAGGCATATTTTATGGCCTCAGGGCTAATGTTGTTAAAAGCACCCTCAATGTCAAGAAAAGCTACAAGGCAAAATTCCTTGTAACTGAAGGACCTTTCGATATAGCTCACCAGGGAATGCAGTGCAGTGTCCGTCGACTTTCCCTTAAGGTAGGCGTGCTGATTATTAGACAATAGTCTTTTGTCAATTGTAAGAGAGAGAAAGTTATTTATAAGCCTTTCTAAAGTTTTAAGAACAAAGGATGAGAGACTTATAGGTCTAAAGTCCTTTGGGTTCGCATGTGTTGCTTTTCCAGCCTTGGGTATGAAGACCACAGAAACAGATCTCCATACCGTCGGTACGTAGTTTAGCTTGCAGCATGCTCTAAACATACTCAGTAGCCAATTTGTAGATGTATCAATCGTTTCAACCAATTGAGCCGGTATAATACCATCTGGCCCGGCAGCCTTATAGGGTTTAAAGCTTTTTATCGCCGAAGTGATACTTTCTTTTGAGAGAGGGAGATTTACCATTGCGCCCAAAGAGGAACAGTCTACTTCCATTGTCTGTAAACTACCAGGAAAGTGTGTGTCGAGAAGTAGTTCGACCGTTTCTTTTCCCGTCGCTGTCCATGAACCATCCTGTCTCTGTAGAGACCCAATTGGGTTTGTTGTACCTGACAAGATTTTTCGTAGTCTGGCAGTTTCGCCAACGCCCTCCACGCCAGTGCAAAAATCCCTCCATGAGGATCTTTTTGCTTCACGCAGGGCTTTTTTGTAGGACCGCAGAACTTGTTTATAGGTCTGCCATTCAGATTCCTGACTCCGCCTTTTCGCCCTGTTAAACTGTCTCCTGCAATCTCTCCGCAGAGAGTCCAGCGCATGGGACCACCAGTGGGGCCTTCGTTTTCCCCACGGTTTGGGATCAGGACAGGCTTTGGCCAGTGCCCGCGAGCAGATCGTGGTAAAGCAGTTTACCATGTCTTCCAATTTCCCAACGGTACTGGGCCTGCCGCTACCGGACGTGGTAGGTTATTCTCAAGAGTTTCCTTGTAAAGAGTCCAGTCAGTGTTCCTTAGGTTCTTACGAACCTTTGGAGCACCCATGGACATATCTAGAATTGTCTCAATATACCTATGGTCTGAAAACGAGTGTTCGTCGAGAACTTTCCAGTTCATTACCATATCATGCAGATTTTCACTACATAGCGTGAGGTCTATGACCTCCCTACGGTTTTTGACAATAAATGTGGGCTCTGTGCCCCTATTGCAAATTACTAGGTTAGTAGTTAGGAGATAGTTGAAAAGAGACTCACCCCGATTGTTTATGTTGGTGCTTTCCCACTGCACATGGTGGGCGTTAGCATCGCAACCGATAAGAACTAAGCTCGCCGCGTGGTCGCTCATTAGCCTGCGGAGTTGACTTTGAGGGGGATCCTCAGCCTCGTACGCCATGTATGCTGAGGCTATCAGCAAAGACTTCCCTCCAATCTCCAGCAGCGTTGTCGTCATGTCTCCATCCCTATAATAGTGTAGAAGAAAAATGTTTAAATCTTTCTTTGCCATTACACAGGTTCTTATTTTACCTTTACCACGCTCAACCATTAGCTTATAGCCCACTGCACCTAAACCACAGACCCCCGAGTTATTAACCCAGGGCTCCTGGATAAGTGCGCTGTCTACGTCGTCGCCAAGTAGGCGACTCAATAGAGCAGCGGATGCTGCCCTAGAGCGGTGGAGATTTATTTGTAGAACCCTCATTAGAGGTTTCCACCGACTCCTCCACCGCAACGACAGTGACGTTTGCGCTGTCTTCCCCATCGCTGTAAAGCAGCTCCTCCTCGCCATACATCCTATGCATCGCAGATGCCAGGGTCGACTGCGAGGAGGCTCTGCTCTCCGCATCGGAGAGGTCAGCCTCCGGTTCAGGCTCCTCAATGTCCACATCCATTGAGGTGCTTATTCCGGAGGCGCGCTGCGCATCACCGCGATAGACTCTTAGAGTCACCTCATCTGGGCCGTAGTAGACCCGGCCCTGTCTTTTCTCCAGGAGCTCCAAAGAGTCCCTGTTCAGCGACAGGACCACTTGTCTTGACGGTCCTTCCGGATCCTCTACTTTTAGGACCTTCCAATCACCTGTCGGCAATGTCGGATTCATCACCTGAAGCATCTTTAAAATATTTTCAGGTGACGATGGTGTGACAGGCACCCACGCCCTCGCTCTGGGCCTGACTGGAATATCCTTCCAGTCAACCACCTCAAGTCTAGCCCCAGGGTAGACATCCCCAACCCTAGCGACGGCGGCCTTGTACAGCGCCGCCGACCTCGAGTCGTCGCAGGCCACAACCTTAATGTGGCCCTGGAACCAGCCGGCATCTCTGCACGCGGGAGGGGCTCCAGGGTTCTCCAGCAGCACGTCAAGGATGACGTTTGCCAGAGCCGCCTTCACCCATCTCCACTGGTGCCTTGGTATTGACCCGAGCTCATTGCCGCGGTCCAGAACCCCTATCAGGATTCTGTTCCTGGCGACATCAGCAAAGCTGGGTCTGGCCACCCCGGGACGGATACATTTCTTCTTTGGAGCTGGTTGTTGCTCCTCAAACGATCTCTGTCTTTTGGAGAGGGGTGCCTTGCCTTCAACCGAGGCCCCAGTTGTGCTTTGGTAGTTGGGTAGCAGGGCTTTCGCGCTATCCACCGCATCCTTTGCACTCTGGGGCAACGTCTCCAACGGCACCCCCTCATATTTTTTGAGCGTTCTGGCAGCCCTCCGCTTTTCAGCGTGTGTGGACCGCCCGCCCGACCGACCGTGGATGGAATTGCCCGTAGTTGCCATCGCGACATTTCCCTGGTTTGCCTCGGCTGCTATCCGCCCATCCCCAGTTGGGCCAGGTCGTGAGACCTTTGTCCGCATGGGTGTAGGCTTTGCAGCCGTGCCGGCATTTGATGGGCACTCCGCGCCAGTGGCTACAGGACGACCTGCCGTTTCCAGCACAATCCCTGCAGCTTTGCTGGTGCTTGGCCCCACCATAACGCCCGTGATCACGGGACGCCCTGGGGTCGCCCCCAAAGCAGACCCGGAGGTGCTCGCTATGCGAAGAGGTGCCTTTAGCGCATGCGCCGGCACTGTCTTGCCCCGTGGAGGGGAAGACGAAAGGTTTTTTTGTTTTTTGTTAGTTGGCCTTTCCATTCTATTTGGGTCCCCACTCGAAGCCGCTATCCTCCCTCGATGTTGTAGTCGCTATGGGATCCCATGGTTATCTATGAAGAAGGGGATCAGGGAGGCCATGCGAGGGTTGGCACCCCCCCTTATGAGGTAGGGTGCTCAGAGCCAGATCCAGCGCAAAAACGGGAGGGTCGCCTCAACCGTTACCTACAACCACCAACTGAATGGCAACGAGATCGGAACGTACTTCGAGGCCTGCCAGGGTTTTAACGGGACGGGGGCAGTCACGGCATTAGCCTGAAAGCCATTTCTGCAGGGTATCACCCCTGCATACTCAGGTAACAGAATACCGCAACCACCAGCTCGATATCGACTAAATACAAACAGTAAAGGAGGGGGTAGTCCGAGGACGAAGCAGAGGTCAGGCCAAAATGGGGAGTGTTCTCACCTCCTTTATCAGTTCCCCAGCCGAGGCTTAGGTTAACAGTGCTACCAGACGTGAAGGAAAAATAAGGAGATTGATAGTGAGAGGTGGAGAGGCGTCACATCCGAAGATCAGCCATCGTGTTGCACTTCACTACCCTTTTAGCACCACAAAATTATTTATACAAAAATAATGATTATATAGAATATAATTCAATCCAATTATTTCTGCATATACATATCTATATATATATATACATATAAATTTATATAAATATTTTATTTATTTTTTATTAAGTTTTTATTCAATATTATTTATTTCTTCTTCGCAATATTCGAGTATAGCTTCAGGGCGCTTTCGCTTCAGACAAGAGGCCTTGTGGTACCGATTTTTTACTGATTTCATTGCATAACGCAACTGGTGTATGCACTCTTTTTCTGAAACTCCAAGTTTCTGAGTAGCTTCTGAAAAGAAAGTATTAAAATTACATGCTATATTCGTGCAGAAAATGTATGCATGTACACTTGTAATAATAAAAATATGTACATAGTTCAATTTATTTTTCTTTATTGGTTTTTTCTATAAAATTCTATATTTTATTCTATACATATGTATATCGGGATTCTTAGTCAGTACAGTGTTGGTAAATAACCTTTTATTGCATTAATTTCCGATTTTAAACTTTCTGTCGCAGCAATATTTCTACCAAAATACATTTTAGCTCTTCTACATATACATATTTCCTTTCAGTTCCAATATAGTCCCTGAAATTTTTAAATTAATACATACGTATGAATGTATTAGTTATTTAAAATTTTCTTAATTTTTCTATTTTAAATTTCTATTTTTACTAGTGCTTTTTAAATAGTTAAATAAATAAAAAATAGGTAAATATATGAAAACTGATTATCTACAGTGAAGTTAGAAAATATTTAATTAGTTTGAATAAGTCTGAGACATACATACCTTTTAAGTCACGAATTTCAAACGAATTTCACGGCCATTTCCTGATTTTTATATAGATACGTACTAGTTTTAATATTATTTTCACTACTTTATTTATTTTCGTTTTATTATTTATATTTATTTTTTAGCTTATTGCTTCTGAATAGCACTTCACTCACTGAATTCAACTTTACGCTAAATCAAACAATG
The DNA here is from genome assembly GCA_963971545.1 of Philophylla caesio. NCBI lineage: Eukaryota > Metazoa > Arthropoda > Insecta > Diptera > Tephritidae > Philophylla > Philophylla caesio. The sequence goes on from OZ020607.1 coordinate 64,895,769, forward strand.
CAAAACATAATTATTCAATGGAAATTTCCACAGAAAGTAACGGGATTTAGTTATTCCATTTTGCATTACCCGAAATCTGTCACGGAAGGGGAAAAAATTGAGGTAATGTAAACCAACGCGTTTATCGGATTCTTATTCTACTATGCATTACCGGTAATGCGGAAAAGAAGGGAAAGCAAAAATAAGGCATTCTAAAGGGCCGTACACATAAGACTTTCGCTTTGCTTTGCTTCAGAGTTTCGCTTTGACAGATAAGTTGAAGACCTGTTGTTATATGAGTGCTGCTAAATACAAGGCGAGAAAAGTAAAGCAAAGCAAAACGAAGCAAAATCATGGCGAACTCTCAACTTTTGTACACTTTGACAACCAACTGTTTACATTTCCTTTTTATTTCTGCGTGCATATACACACGATTTAGAGAATTCACTTGTATTTCAAAATTTTTGCATATATAATTACTTTTAAAAAGAGAAAAGAAGAGAAATATGAACAAATAGCAAATGAAACACCTCTTTGTTAACCACCCTCATCGTTTTCCTAAAATCCCCTGGAACGGTTTTTATTTATTTTGTCGAAAGATGCTGCAAGAAGACTTGTTACATCTCAGTCTTAATAAAGTTTATTACACTCGCGAATTTCAAACATACATACATAAGTAGATGTAAAACACATTTCTTATTCTTTTATTAATGAAAATAATCGGAATAAGCACATATCGCAATTCAAAACAAACAATTATCGCAGAAACTGTCAAAGCGTTCTATGTAGCAAACCTTCTACACCTCATGCTTTGTTGTTAAAGTTCGAATTGTCAAGTAAAGCGAGGAAAGTTGTATGTGTACGGCCCTTAAGTGTCGACAAACTCGCTGCCGTCGCTGTGAAGACCTTTTGCGTGTTCACCACTTGTTTACTCGCGATTGCCTTACACACCCATACATATGTACATATATATTATACATACGAGTGCATATGCTACATGCAGTGTTCCCACTTTAGCACTATTGTGCTAAATCTAGCACTATTTTCGGAAAATTCCATTTCTATTACTCCTACCTCCTTAAGCTAAAAAATCTACCTCTTTCTCTAAACTGCTTTCAATCTAGCTTATTTACCTATATTTTATTTTTTTAATTCACGTTACTTGGCAACTTTGTGAATGGAACGTAAGTGAATATGACAGCGGTCATTATTTTTCCTTGTTTAAAACATGTGTTTGGTAGAGGTGTCAAACTATCGATAGTCTCACCATCGACTGTTTTCAAAAAAAAATATCAATACTCACGGTAGTCAATAAAAAAACGAAGCTATCGAAGGTGCTGTCGATAGTACTATCGAATTTATAGTTGCCGATGGGAGTGCTGTTGCTACAGTTTTAGTTGAAGGATTTAATTTTTCTTTGAAGGCCTTCATTCCATGTCCTATTTTTTATGGAATAAGCTTCAATGTTACATATAATGTTGATAACAAAACTAAACAAACCATGCAGCATTTTTAAATTAATTTTTTTTAAATGTTGGCGACCTTTCCATTGTATATATATATATTTTTGTCAGCTCGAGGTCAAATTTAAATTAAATAACAGGTGTTACATATGCATACATTTATTTTTCAAAACTACAAGCAGAATTAATAAAATTTGCTTAAAAATTAATTCTCGTATTCATATTTTAAATTAAGTCGAAACGAAATTAAGTTTTCAACTTAATCTCACAATAATTGGATATAGTGGATAGTCCTGCTAAACTATCGATATTTTTGATGGTATTAAAAACACTATCAATGAATACTGATAGTAAACAAAAATTTAAACTATCGATACTATCGATGGCATTATCGATGGCACACCTCTACTATTTCACTTCACCACCGTTTTGACAGCAATTCATTAAATTTTGTTGGAAACACTATAAAATGGGTTCATAGTCATATTTATGACTAATATATATAAAGAAGTGTAATATAAACTATATTATTAAGTTTGAACACTATGGATAAGTTTGTAATAAGGTTTGTTACATATAAATTAAGATATTATACATACTTATGTATATAAATTACTGAATTCTTAGAAAACGCACAGCTACCTCTGGTAGGTCTGAAGTGGAAGATATTTCTTCCGAGGAAGAAGAAAACGCAACTCCACGAAGAATAAACAAAAAGTACGACCAAAAGTACAAGAAGGATTGGGAGCTTACAAAAGTGTGGCTGACACAAGTAAATGGCAGAGCATACTGTAAGTTGTGCAACAAGTCTTTATATAACAACATTTTTAATTTGGACCGCCATGCGAATTCGAATAATCATACAAAGACTGAAACAAATTTGTCTGAAAATCCTTGCACACAGATAAGTTTGCTCGACTGTCTACAAAAGCTGCCTGCAGCTGAAGTAGATAAAATTCGCAAAGAGTTAAAACTGGTGACATATTGTGTCCAACACTCACTGCCATTTTCTATTATGGACTCAATGCCCCAGCTTTTGAATGAGTTTGCTCCTATTGATAAACGAGTTAAATGTGGCTCAACAAAAACAACTGAAATTGTCAACACCATTTTGGGACCGTATGCATTGAATCTTATCGTTGAAGAACTTCGTCTTAGTCATTTTTCGTTGATTATAGACGAAGGGACAGATTTGTCTATGACAAAATGTCTAACAATTATTGTTCGCTTTGTTCCAGAAGGAGAAACTAGTGTTGCCGATCGTTTTTTTGGCCTTATCGAACCTGAAGATGGTACTGCTAATTCATTATATGAATCGTTGACTAACTACGTCAAGTCTTTTGATATACCATTACAAAACGCGATAGGGCTCTCAACAGATAATGCATCTGTAATGCAAGGCAAGAACCAAAGCGTTAGGCAAAAATTTAAAGAAAATAATAAGAATATGTTTTATTTAGGATGCACTTGCCATTCATTAAACTTGTGCTCTTCATATGCTTCCAGATGCTTACCACCGCAACTGGAAAAATTGGTTAAGGATATATATTGTTTTTTTTCTACTAGCGCCAAGCGGCAAAAAGGATTTAGAGAATTCCAAGAACATTTTGGTACTTTGCCTCATAAAATTCTTGGCCTTAGTGCTACACGCTGGCTTTCTTTGGAAGCCGTTGTCGATCGCGTATTGGAGCAATGGCAACCCCTACAACATTTCTTTTTACTCTTCTCTTTCGAAGAATTACGTGAGTCTAGTGCAACATCTATTTTGGAACAATTGAACTCCACAAATAAAGCTTACTTTTTGTTTTTAAGATACATCTTAAAAAAGATTAACATTGTAAATAAAAAACACCAGGCTGAAGGTACATTGATTCATTTATTATATGCACAAATGGAAACTTTTTTCAAAGACATTTTACAGAATTTTGTAAAAAGAGATCAAATATCTTTTACAACCGATTACAAAAATAAAGACCTCCATTTAGTTGAATCTGAAATGTTTTTTGGTTTAGATTGTACCGACGTTTTAGAAACTGGAGAAATTGATTCTGATTTAATTAGAAAAGATTTAATAAACTATTACATTACACTTTGCAATCAAATTAAAAAGAGATTTGATTTTTCAGACAACAAAATAAAACTTTTAGAATACTTTGATCCTAAAATAATACAAAAGGGCAAAATGCCGACTATAACACAACTTCTTGAAGCTTTTCCTTTTCATAAATCAACACCAGAAGTTATGAACAATGAATGGAGAAATTTAATAGTATATGATAATATTAAAATAAATCAAATTTTTGAACAAGACATTTTAAAAGGGTGGATAAATTTATCAAAGGAAAAGAACATCCTAGATGAATTCCTATTTAAAAATTTATGTGAATATATGTATGTGCTCATTGGCTGTTTTGCCTCACAGCAGCGCATCTGCAGAGCGTTTATTTTCTGTAATGAATACCCTTAAAACAGCAAAACGTAACCGTCTAACAACTAAATCTGTAAGTAACCAAATGTTTGTAAAAGAGATGTGCGAAAACGTTGAAATATTTGAGCCATCAAATAATTTGATACGATTTTATAAAAAATTTAAATTTGTTGACGGAAAATTTATTGTTATTTAGTTTATAAATTATAAGATAATTATCTTAAGTCAAAACCAAATATCAACTGAAAGCAAGGCACATTAACCAGGTAACAGCAACAGAGCAGCTGGTTTAATTTTATTTGGCCCTCGAAATGTCAAACTGTGTTTACTTTTTCTGTTTACATTTTGTACGCGTGCTCTGCTAATGTAGATTTGTTGGCCAAAATTACAAATTAAATTTATCAATATGCATTTTACGCTGCTGCGTTGTATGGACACTTTATTATTTCACTACACTTCTATTTAATTGCACTTTTTCACGTATTTTCTCCACGACGTGATTTTTCTCAGCTGGAAAATAGTTTTCAATTCGTTTTGTGTATGATATACCGGAGGTTTTCGAGCAACAACAAAATACGTGGCGTTGTGATTTCCTCTCTGCTGCTGCTACCTGGTTAATGTGCCTTGACTGAAAATGATTTTTTTTGTGAACTTTATTTTTTTATACTTATATTACACTAACTGACCCCGCAGACTTCGTACTGCCTGAATCGATAAATAAAAGACCTACACTTTTGTATAAAATAAACTTAAAACAAACAAAAGGAATCCGTAGTTAATAAAAAAAAATGCTCGGTATGAATGAAGTTTTATTGTTATTTGCGATTAATTACACATGATGTTGCTTACTTACTGAGTTTTCCTGAAATACTGTTTATTTATAAGGTTTCCATTTGATATGGACAGACACACACAGTTATGATACAGTCTGTTTAAGCTTTCTGATAAACTAAATTTTTGACAGGGAAATAGCCGTTGGTCCAGCTATTCTCGAGTTTTAGCGAGACTTACGAACAGCAATTAATTTTTATATATAAAGATATAATTTTAAGAAACATGAACTTTTAAAAATTTTGTTAAATTGCTAAATTGTTTATTCGATAAACAAAAATAGTATTGCCATTGAATTTTTTTACTCATTAAATACATTTTTAATTTGATGAACAAAAATGTGCGTTTTAGCTATTTTTAAATCTACCTCCTTTTTTTCAAATCTAGCACTTTTTTTATAGCAATCTAGCACTAAAAAGAAATTTGAAGTGGGAACACTGGTCGAAGTGTTTCATTTATTGGCTGCATATTTTTCCACCAATGCAATATAATTTTATTGATGAATGTAAATGTATAATTTGTGGCCAATTCTTTAAATCGGGCTAACGATAACGATATAGCGGATCATCTTGCAAAAATATAATATCTAAAAAATCGGCTCCTATATACGTTAGTCTACCGATCTCGCCGGTTCCGACAAATGTCTAATAAATTATAAAAAGGCACCAGACTGCCAAGTTTCATTCAAATAAGGCTTGCAGTTGCTTGAGGAGATTTTTGCCTGGCAAAGATAACTTGCGTCGCCCTGATAAAGTAATGTCGTATGTTACATTTTAAGACCTTTAGGAAATCGCAATGAAGTTTGGAATTTTGGATAGATTTATTCCAAAGTCTCGGAGAATATTACTAGTTCATAAAAATCTTAAGTAGTTTTATTTTCATTATTTATTCTTAATTACTTTTGAATTAATGAATGATTTTCAGTATAATGTTGTCGTATGTTACATTTGGTAACAGTTTTGTGTTACAAATTATACCCAATATATCGAAAACTAAATAAGATATCAAAAAACAAATAACCCAATTGAAATTTTTTGATAGATCATTATTAAATTTATTTGCAATATTTTCACATTTATAATAATAATTTGGCGTTACACCATATTGCTCAGTGTTTGGCCGAGCTTCTCCTACCATTTGTGGTGTGCGTCTTTATATTCTACCCACAGTTTTGTGCGGACTGCGAACGGCAAATGTATTTTATGAGAAGCATTTTCATGGCAGAAATACTCTCGGAGGTTTGACTGCTATTAGAAAACCACTTTTTCTATAATTAAGATTTTGTTTGCCTTGGCTGATGTTCGAACCTCGAACTCAGCGGCATATCGAGTTAAAGCACGCACCGCTACCCACTCGATCACATACGTCATTTAATTATCCGTGCGACAATACGAAAAAATTTAAAAGATATTACGACAAAATTTTAGAGATTTTAAAATTTTGTCCAAGCTAATTTGAGTATTTGACAATATTTTTCCAAGTGCCCAAAGCACGGAATTTATATGAAGAATTTTCTTATATAAAAAACTAGCTGCCCCTGCGAACATTGTTCCGCCTTACAAGCAATAAATGAGCAGATTTTTGATTTTATGAATTAAAATTTTTGATTAGGATAATAAACATAAGTAAATACCAAAAATTAATTATTGTAATGATTCTTTATTGGCCATGTATTTTAGTGCATAGGCTGCACTCTTCAGTGAAGCACCTTGTGATAGACGATATTTTTAGTTTTATTACTATGTGCCAGAACAATAACGCAGCTGGTCTTCCGACCCTTGAACATGCAACATATATTTGACCATGGGAAAAACATGGATTTTCTAGATTTAGAACACAAACTTTCATTGATTGGCCTTGTGATTTGTTAATGGTCATGGCAAGACGGATCGGAAATTGAAGTCGTTTAAACTCAAACGGCATGTCGGTTGGGATCATCGGGATCCTCGGAATGAGAACTTCCTCACCTTCAAATTTTCATTTGAGTATCGTCGCGTAAATCACATTGTTCATCAATTTACTTACCACCAAACGCGTTCCGTTGCACGGTTTTGGTTGGTTTATGTTTCGAAGCATGATTACTACGGAGCCAAACCTTTAGTCGTAAATTGTGCGGTGGTAAGCCAGGCACATCCAAGGAGTTTAAAAATTCAATTGGATAGTTTGTGGCATCATCTGCATTTGTTACACAGTCAATAGATTTGAACGAATGTAGTGTACCAATGATCTCATTCTGAATTATGTCATCTACATCTACATACTTAGCCGCCAAAATTGCTCGCTCACTCAACCATTCATTATTTTTGTGGTGAGTAATGATGTTTGGGAATACTTTGTTGATGAGTTCGTCTTTCGATGAGACAAAGTTACAGAAATTCCAAAGAAATGAGATCAATCCGCTCGTTTCGTCAACAGGTACTCGACCATTACCGATAGTCAGCAATTGCTCAGAGAAATCTTCAGCGGATGTATCGTTCAGCAATGCAACTCTCATATTTGTTGTCAGTTGAAGTTTCTTCACATAGCTCCATAGATTTGATGATTTGAGGCAAGCGTTTATTTCGTCGACAGCAGTTGACCTTGGAATTACCCGCAGTGTTTCGCGGAAATCACCAGACAGTAAAATCATTGCGCCTCCAAAAATTCTCGAGTCATTGCGTAAATCTTTCATTGTTCGGTTAAGTGCTTCCAATACACGTTTATGCGCCATTGTGCAGTTCGTCCCAAATAATGATTTTCGATGCAGATAAAACTTTGGCCATTGCGGAGTGTTTTACATGTTGGTTCTCCAATAGTTTGAACATTTAACGGCAATTTTAATGCTGAATGAGCCGTACGGCATCCTTCTAACAATGTGGCTGCTATTCCAGAAGAAGCAACTGCAACCGCAATGTTGGATCTGGCACGAATAGTGGCTACAACTACTGACATGAGAAAGGTCTTACCAGTTCCACCAGGGGCATCCAGGTAATAGAAACCACTATTTCCATCACCATTTGCCTTCTTTACTTTGTCATAAACTTCCTTTTGTTGGGGATTCAACAGGGGTACATTCGTTTGAACTACTAAATCTAATTCATGGTGATCATATTCACTTTCCCATTCTAATTCTCGACTTAATGCGTCATTCACGATTTGGCGCTGGCATTCCTAACCTGACTAATAAACTACCACACATGAGGTAACACATGTCTTCGATCAAGAGCAAAACCCGATTATGTGTCTCCTCATTAATCTGAAGGTCGGGATTTCTTGAACGGACACGAATTTCATGTAAAATATCTTCTGACATATTATCCTTGTATTTGTGCCACAGGTAAGATGGGTTCCATGGAAAGCATGTCGGAATGATGATAGCGAATAATGTGCGTATCTGACTTGCAGATGCAGAGATAATCGCTTCAACAATCGTCGTATCCCAATGAGCATCGTTCTCTAATAAATTGAGTTCTTCACATGCACGATAGTGACTCAAATGACGTTGGGCCAAGCACATTTACCAGCAACAAACGCAAATAGAAGCATTCATCATTCTTTGGATGAACTGTATACATACGACCAAGAGCATCAGTAGAACGCACATCCGGATAACCAGGAACCGCATCGCCTTGCTTACGTCGTTGAAAATTCTTCGATGAAGCATTCCAAGTGTAATAACGTGGCTTCTCCGAGTAAAGCAAAGATCGTGCAAACGGATCGCTTTGGCAGATCACAAAGAAACTGGTCAATGTTGTAGGTGGAGGTGTTTCAGCGCGTTGAACAACATTTAAAGCCGTGAAATATACTCCTTGACCGGTCTCTAGATGCACCGCCAAATGCACAACAGTAGGATGACGTTCGTGAATAGGGAATGCGAATATACGCCAAATCGCTTTATTGCAGTTCACATATCGATTAACTTGATAGCGCGTAAATTCATCGCAAACCACATCCATTGGCCCAATGAACGCTAGTATGCAAGCAGTAAACGCTGCTCGATTCAAATCAGTACTTGATAAATTTCTCCTTGTGCGTCCAAAATTATCAAGATGTTGATCTCTTAGGTTTGCTCGATGATTTCGCATATCCAACCTAGCGGTTGCACGGACTGCCTCGCTTTGCTCTTGTGATTGAGAAGCACGAAGTCGAGCCATACTAAAGCGGCGCTCTTCACGTGCAATTTCTTGTACTTCTTCAGTCCTTTCATTCGCAACGTTTTGCATCCTAGTTGCATTACAGCTTTGTCGGGAAAGATTTGATCGTCTTGGTCGCGGCATTTTAATGCTAATAATATTGGCACAATAAGTTAAAATGCACTCGAAACAAACACAAAAACCGGTAAACTTCAAAATTTCTAACTGTCAATTTTTCATATAAGGTGTTATTTTTTGAACAGCTGATTTGATTTGTTTTTGTTCACCCAACAAAATCCGTAAAAGCAAAAACAAAATACATGTTAATCTTGGCAATTCACTCCAATTCACACCAATTACATGGATATTACCCTTCTCCGCTAGATGTAACTACAATTTACATCGATATTACCTTTCGTCGCCAGAATACATGTAAATTTTGACAATTCATACAAAAAAGCAAAAGCAAAATATATGAAGGGCGAAGAAAAAAAATAAAATTTTACGTTTTTTTGTCGTCCCACGGTAACGGGATAAAAAGTATCCTATAACCTGCCCCTGGTTCTAAGTTACCTCCCCACCAATTTTCAGCCAAATCGGTTCAGCCGTTCTTGAGTTAAGTGGTGTAACTAACACGACTTTCTTTTATATACATATGTATGCACAATGTATGTAAGTACATACTTACATATATAGATGTTTGTGATATACTTACATACACTAAAATTGGACAAAATCGCATCGACCTTGCACATGCGACAAAATTTTACTCAAATCTCGGAAAATTAACGAGAAATCCAAAAACGAATAACGCCATTTAAAAGATCATAATAAGTTTAGTATAACTGTACATAAATGCAGCATTGCACATATTAATTTTTTTTGTTGTCTTTGTTTTTCTTAATGCCAAAAAAAAGAGGATTTTGTTAATAAGTGTAAGGTTTGAGTCGCTCTGGTTTTTCTACCTAAAACGCACTACGTCTCTAGTCCTATAGACGTGGTAGCGTGCAACTTATGTTTTAACAGCAAGCTGTCGATGCTGTATGTTTAGGCGACTCGAAAGTCAAGCCGGATTGTCGAGAAGTAAAACACATTCAGTTAGAGTGTAGTTCTAGTTCTGTTTTATTCGATCAAAAGCGTGAGTATTTATACAATTATCAATTACTTAGCGCTTCCATGACTCCGCCCCATTATTTCCAGTCAGAACTCGAAAAAGGTCGTTGACAGTTAAACAAAGTGATTGCTGACTTTGCAGAAGGCATTGCACGTTATGAAATGTATAAAAGAGTTTCGTTAGTTATATGAAACCCTTTTGTGTATGGTGCACATGAAGTGTGACTAATTCATAAATTTGCTTATTGCTATTTATGAGTGCTGGTAAGTGGCGTTGAGGTAGGTCCACTACATAAGGAATTGGTAGCACGAAAATCCGGAACAATGTTTCTGTCAAAAGGTTAATATGGCGTCTGAAATGAGAGAGTGAAACTACCTCTAAAATGATTGTTTCAAAATATTGGCAGTCTCCGGCAACATTTTGATTTATTACTTTGTAATCTTGAAGTATGTATTTAAAATACCATCTGATATTTTTTTCTTCTGAAATCTAGATTTTTCGCACGAAATACAAAACTTTAAAATACGCGATTATATCTTTGTTGCGAACTCTAATGGCACTTATTCGGCAGGTGGTGTTGAAGTATTTGTGCGAAAGTTTTTGCTATAATGGCACTTATTCGGCAGGTGGTGTTGAAGTATTTGTGCGAAAGTTTTTGCTATAATTTGTCTAGCGCAGATATCTTGAAGCTTTCCTTGAATTTACAGGCAGAGTATTTAGCTTTATCTGTGTCTACAGACTTTCGTTCTCACAAATTTTAAGCAATGTCATTATTTTAGGTGACTTTAATCTAGATATTCTCCAACCTAGCATAATAGCAGATAACTACCAAACCCTTATGCCTAGTCATGGTTCTACCTCCTATCCAAATGGGCAAACCCGTAAATGTTCAGGAAATTGCCTTGACCATGTCTTCTGTCGTTCTAGCTCTGTTCCAATCTATTTGTTCACCAGCCTGAGTTTTGATCACGGACCATACTATAACTGACATAAAGATAGACAAAGTTTCATACACAAATGATACAATAAAAAAGAAAGCTCGCAATGTAACAATATTTAATTTTTCTTTGCTAAACATTTGCTAAATATCTAATCATAAGCTTCGTCCCGTTAAGAGAATTTATGTAAAAAAGTTAAGAAACAAGTCTGTTTGCAACACGATAAATTTTATTGTACTAAATTTAGGTCGTCCCAGGGTAACGCAAAAAAGGGATGGGAAGTTATTAATAGCATACTTAATCGTAATTTAAGACAGATGGCTCGTCGATTGTCTTGAGTCATTTTGGAGAAACTATTTCTAGCCCCACTGAGGTAGCGAAACTGTTTAATGATCATTTTTCTTCAATTGCCTGTGATGCAATATCAAATCAGGTTCTTAAAAGTGTCACATTAATTTTATTTGACATTTTAACTAATCTTTTTTATTAAATATAAATATAACCCCTAAACTTTTGACAGTGTCAGCATATTTAATTACAACATTATTTAGTTAAACTTCCGAACAGTCTCCGAGTTTGAATTTTTTTTTATATATTGGAATACTCTGGGATTTATCTTGATTAAGGATTAATCCGTTGTCCGAAGCCCACCTGCTTATGACTTTCAAATCAGTATTTAAATTGTTAATACCGACATTAATGGGGACAACTAACATATAATTGAACATCATCTGCATACACATGGATATCACTAAGCTTATAAAAGCCGCAGTGGCCAAGTGTGCGTGCTAATACTCCATATGCCGTTGAGTTCCAGGTTCGAATCTAAGTCAGATCACGTAAAATCTAAATTATATAGAGCAAGTTTTTTTTTATTAACGGTCGCCTCTCGTCGAAGGTATTTCCGCCATGAAAAGCTTCTTGCAAAATACATCTGCTGTTCGGAGTCGGCACAAAACCGTAGGCCTCTCTATTATTATTATTATTAATAGAATATGATGTAAAAAGATAATTTATGTGGAATGCTCAGTCAAATAACATGGTAACTCAATTTCAAAACGAAATGCAAAACGCGCAGTTTATCTAAAATAGGTAAAAAGTGCGATTTTGAATAAATTTTATGAATTGCATTTGGAGGCAAAATATGTAATTGACTCTAATAAGGTGTGGCTAAGCCCATTGCAATCCATTCGCAGAAAATAAGTTAATACGAAGTGCTTGTTGATATTGCGTATTTATACCATCGTGAAGCTAGTGTAGACAGATGGGCAGACAAACGGACGGTTAGATAAACATGGTTTAATGCATTTCTCACGCCATTCTAAACAGGTCCATTCTTACATATTGATACCTTTAGATATCAAAAGGCCTTTATGCCCTCTGTATATTCGGATAAACTAAAAATTGATACAGAAAAATACGCCGAGAAGCCAATTTTTGACCTGCTTTAACTTTTGTGCAAAATGTTAGTGTTTTGTTTACCTAATCAAGTAGTATACATATGAACGTATGTGCTAGTCGCTTGCGCGTTGACTCTAAAATTCGCAAGGTAAATAATTTTTAAATGATACGTAAAAGAGCATTGTGAAATTTTAGATTGTTTTAAATTTAAAAATAATTGTTTTCAATTCCAAGGACATCAAAAATAAATTCACAACATGCTAAACACCACAAGGACAAACGTGTCGAGTTTTATCTAACGCACTAATCCACAAGCCTCCAACTGTTACTTGGTTTGCGACCGTAAGCATGTGTGTGTGTGTGATTTAGGAAATGCACCGGTTAGCAAACTGACACTTTGGCTGTCCAAACGCGCATTGCATTGCCGGATACGTTGATGCGGCTACCCTGCACAGTAACACTTACATGTACAAATCGCATTTACAATGAATACGTATGTAGTTGCTATGATGCTTACGTAGGGGATTGGGTGGTAAACTAAGATTGCAAATAAAGCTGATTTTATATTGACCAGTTACCGCAATACAAACACCTTAGCGCGCCCGCCAATACAATGTCAGCGTTCATTAATGCACATTGAGCGGAGTTTTTTCACATGTGCACACTCTGTTGTTGCAAGTTTTAATGAAAACATTCATTTCGCTCGGTGTCAGTTTTATAAATTATATACATAATGGCAGGTTCGAATAATTAAAATCTGCTTGGAATACTGCTAGTGGAAGCTACTACAGTTTTATTAGCACGCAAAACGATTTTGCACACGTCCCCTACCGGTGCATACGCTCAAACAAGTGGATATGTAAATATTAGGGTGTTCGATTATTCGACTTTTTTGTTAAAGTGACCGCCGCGGTTGGCTCGAATAAATTCTAGCCGAGAGGCCCAATTTTCGACCACCTTTTGCAGCAATTGGAGCCGTATGTCTGCAATAACGCGCCGAATATTCTCTTTCAAAGCGTCTTGAAATGGCAAACCAAACTGTGTATAAATCAAGTAACAGCTGTCAAAAAGTATTGCCTCATTGAAAACTACACACCTAAAAAATACTCTATACATCCGTGTGACTAAAGCACGAATTCAGTAACTTGGTATCATCCCAAGTCTCAAAATGTGCTAGAGATTATTGCTTTTCCTCGGTTTCACGTTTTTTTCTTTTGTTTTTATTTTAATTATTTGTGACCTATTCATCACCAGGTTACAATTAAAGACTTTATTTTGAGTCTAGAGGCCTTATTTTGAAACTAATGAATGCCTATTAGTCTAAAATTGTTACTTTTGTCACTATTAGAGACTGAGACTGCTTTCTGAATTTGGGGTAAATGCAATTATTTCTATGAAAGAAACCTTTTTAAAATAAGTTTAATGCCCTAGTATCAGTCTCTAATAGACAAAAGTCACAATTTTAGACCAGTTGGCATTAATTGGTCTCAAAACAAAGTCTCTCAATTGTGATCAGGTGATAAGCAGGTCACAAAACTTAGGACAAACGCAAAAAATAAAAACGTAAAAGCGGGTAGAGGTAATAATCTTCAACTCATACAATAGTCTCAAATTTTAAAGCTTGTGATTATACCAAATTACTTTACATTAAGCACCTTGAGCGAACTAGAATGACTTGCTGTCAGTAAGGCGTTATACAATTTTTAAAGGTTTTCCCGTCCTCATGACTTTTGTCGAAATATATAAAATGTATTAAAATACATTTGCTGCGTTTTTTCTGCAAATTATTTGGAATTCAGATATATATATAATTTTCTTATCTAATTGATATACAATTTGTTGTTTCCGTTTCAATTAAAATATAATGGATGTAAAATTAGTCGATGTGCTATCGTGTTTATATTATTTGTCAAAGGCTTTAACTTTACAACTGGTAAAAAACCGGGTTAGGAGATAAAAAAAAATCAATATTAAAAAAAAAACGTACCATAATTTTTGAAAAAACCGAAGAAAACCGGTTTGAAAAAACCGAGTCAATCACCCTAATAAATATGCATGTGACCATAAATTGTGCAAACAAGTCTGCTGCAAGCGAAACCACGAATGAAGGCTCTATATGGAAAATAGTATGCCTACGCGTGTGTTAATGCGGTCGCAAGTTTGACAGTTAGATTTAAAATTTCCCAATTTCAATATTATATTCTATACTCTTACATACGTTTTTACATACATATATATTTGTGCACGCTCGAGGAAGTAAGACCGCTTTTAATTGAACCAAATCGACCGCGATTACATTGCATGAGAGCTCTACTGAAAGGACTAAGAATACCCAATACATTATCCAGTATTTAAATGCACGTCAACAGTATTTGTGGGCAAATAGCTCGTATATCATTTAGGAATTTATTGTTCCTAAGGCTATACGTTAAAAAACAAGGGACGTTTGGTACAAAAAAGCTATATATTGATAACTTACGATCTATTTAATAAATTCACGACCTATCCAGTATTACATCAAATTTACTCTGAAAATATTTTTCTGCTGAATTATGAAAAAAAAAAACCGTCGTGAAAACAAAACCAACCAATTTTCGTATAAATCAGATATAGGTTAGTTACATAATTAAAGACTTACTTGGACATTTAGCGTCTTTTCTTATTTTACGCATGCAGATTATTTTGGTGGACGGAATCTCCTGAGGGCCGTAAAAGTGTTAAGATTATTTCACCACACCATCCCTAAAGATCAAGCAAACGGTTCATCCTTACTGCGTGAATACCAATTGGACAGAGATCACTCAAAATTTCTACAAAGAGGAAGAGCTCAGACTTGGTTAACGTGAGGAGTTCCTTCGACCGTCACCGGATTTAGCATTGGCGCATGTTCTACTTTTCACCCATCACGCATAAGCCACACAGTACCACATTTGTGTCTGTTTGCTATTGTTCGGGTGATCAGAGATTCCATAACTAGTCCCAAATGCACTCTAAGAGCACTCAGCACCTTACTGGTCGTTTTGCTGAATTTATGTTACTTTCTCTAAAAGTTATCGCGGTCTTAAGGAATGAGTACACTACTTCTTTAATTATAGTCACTTCTGTCCGAAGAACACTGCAGCAGCTCGTAAGCCGGATTTTATTGTTAAAGAAAGCTTTCTACAGAAGATCTCTTAACCAACTATACAGTCCAGTTTTGAGACTCCTGGTAAAAGCTGAACAAAACACCTCATGTCTAAGCAGTAGCTCTCCTAAAGAAATATACAGCTAAAGATGCCTTCTGCACCATTTTTTCGATTTTATATTTTCACAACAGCTTTATTTGTAGGATAAAGCCCAAATCAAGGGAAATTGCACAAGGGATATTATAATAATAATAGTAATAATTTGGCGCTTACATTATATAGCACAGTGTTTGGCCGAGCTTCTCCTGCCGTTTGTGCTGTGCGTCTTTATGTTGTACTACAAATGGAGTGGCCTACAGTTTTGTGCCGACCACGAACGGCAGATGTATGTAGGTATGAGAAGCTTTTTCATGACAGAAAAACCTTTGGAGGTTTGCCATTACCTGCCGTGGGGTGACTGCTATTATAAAAGAGCTTTTCTATGATATAAATGTTGCTTGTCCTGATTGAAATTCGAACCTCGAACTCACCGGCATATCGACTTATATGTTATAGCACGCACCGCTACCCACTCGACCACAGCGGCCACTGAATACAACTGGACTGTACTTAATGCACGTGCGAGCTCAGTGCTCAAACCAGCTCCCGACGGTGCCCCGGTAAATTGAAAAAACAAAGAGTTTGTGCTCTTTTTAAAGTCCGTATAAGGCTTTCGTTGATTTTTGACGATTCGCTGTTACGACGCCTTAATGTGTAAAGGCCATCGTCGTTTTCTATTTAGACTTTTACACCTATGCCACTGAGTTGGGGTTAAAATATTTTTAGTGGTATAATTTTAGTGAGATGTAAATATATCGTCCATATAAAGCGCTGTTTATGATAAACGATTATATATTTAATTCGCCATCTGCAGTGGACTCTCGAATTGATCACGAAGCTCATTTGGAATGCACAGTTAGTGGAAACTTAGTTAATATCATTCATATTTTAAACTTCTGATTTGCTTTGTCGCCTACAATTCACTTTAGTGCATTTTAAAAGTTTTACGTTCACTCTAGGACAAAGCACACAACACGATTTGAATGAAAAGCTTTAATTTGCGCCCACTAGTTACGCACTACGTACTCTTCATTGGCTACCAACTGGAGTTTTGTTATTTGTTTGCCGCAATTGTTATTACAAGTTTGCCATCATTTTTGTTTTTGTTATTTAACTATAACAAACTGTGTTTGCGTCATTTTAAATTGCATTAAATTAAAATAATACGCCAAAGTAAAACACTTCAGTATATTTGAAGGGTGGTGTTGGGGGCTAGCAACTTCTATTATCGCCTGTAAAGATATTTGAGGCAGCATTGTAAGTTTTATCAAGATTGTTGGGTACAATTTCTGCACATTGTGTGTGGTGCTTTAACTCGAAGTGGTGTACATTCGGCATGCTAGAGACATTAAACAGATATTTTCCTTGACAGGACAATTTGAAGATGCTGGTATGTTAGTTAAAACAACTTTTGAAAGTTTTAACTTTTTGGAGATAAAACCAAACGCATTGTGAAATACTTTGCCTTGCTAGTAATTATGCGAGCTTTTTTGATGGGACCGATAAATTGTTGCTCGATTATAATGCCCTCTGAACTCATATCACCTGTTTCTTGTATGTGGACAAATTAAGACAATATTATTACTTTATATGTAAGAAAGTTTAAAAAAAATCAATGGTAACTTTTAGTGACTTCAAATTTATACTTTATTATATTGAAATTTAATGGGCTAAAAACTGCATACTCAGAAGTTTGAAGTTGTGTGTGTTGGTATATTATAATTTGGAGAAAATTATATTGGTGTCTATTTAAACTTGGACACGTGATATCGATTATAGAACGAAATTAATAGTTCATAATTTATGTGAGTAACGAGAATGCAGTGTCTCTCGTCTGATTTTGATAGTTTAGTTAATAATAATAACTCTAGTATTGTCATATGCGTCGTGAAGTAAGTATAAGTCATACCCATATTCATTGCTGAAAATATCTTATTTAAAAAAGTTTCTCTATTCGCCACTAAATATTGAAATTGTTTGACTATTTCGAAATTAAAAAAAAAAAATCAAATAAATACTTTATTACTTTTCCATTGAATTATTTCAAAAGCCTAGTTCTATTCCACCTCTGCCACATAATATACAAAGACAATAAATTTGCAATTCAAACAATACAATCCTTGACAAATCGCAATCAAACGCCATTAAATTGCATTTTTATTCCCATCTGGATTCTCCATTGTATGTTTGTATTTGCCATTTGCTACTCTACCATGATTTGGCCGCTTAACGCGCATTAAAATGCGTTGTCACGGCCTTTTGGTCAATGGTGTCGTCGATGTGTGGGTTTGATGTTCTATGTACATATGTATAAACATATGTTAGCTACAGTTTAGCACACTGACAAAGTCCCATTTAACCATTTTTTTAACCCACTATCAGAGATAATGAGACATGCACTCAAACACAGATCTCTATACTCAAAATGTTGTATATATTTTATATATATTTCATATCTCAACCGTTCGTAGTGCAAGTATTTTTATTTTTTTTTTATTTTTTTTTATTTTTTATTTTTACAAAAGATTACATAATAATAAATTATTATATAAACTTACAAACTATCGCAGCGCTAGCATCGGAGGCTTTCGGCTGGCTTGTGGCTTAGAGCGAGGTTATATACGTCGAAGAAGGTCGGAGTTTTTGAGATATTCGTATATCCTTGTTATGTTATCGACTGTGGGGTCTTTTAACAAATGCAAAGGATTTGTGTTGTTAAAGGTTTGTTGTCTCAGGGTTTGGAGTGCGGAGCAGGATGACAACAGATGATTTACGCTAAGAGAAATGTTGCAAAACGGGCATGTGCTACGTTCAGTGCCTTGAAGTAGATGAGAATGTGTGATTATTGTATGGCCTAGGCGAAGGCGAGTGTATGGCGTAATATAGTTCGTCGGTATAGAGGATGCAAAAGAAGGTTTGATACGACCGTGATTTATTGAGGAGTAGTGGTGGCTAAAACGACTCCAGTCTGATAATAGTTTGGTCTGCCTTTTTTGTTTTATAGCCCGATAGATGTCATTTTTAAAGATAACATTGGATGTTGTCGTTGGTGTGGTGGCCATTTCCTTAGCAGTTTTGTCGGCGTACATGTTACCTTGTATTCTTGAGTGACCAGGAGTCCACATTAATTTAATTTTTTGAGGGTGCCCAGTAAGAGTGTCTCGGATGTTGTCAATTATATAATTTGCGTGGCTACTTTCCTTTATAGCGGTGATGCAGGACATACTGTCTGAGCATATAACAAATTTCCCATTTGTATGGATGGAGTGAAGCATAGCATAGTGTATCGCGATTGCTTCTGCTGTGAATATTGAGCAGACAGAAAATAGAAGACCTTGAGAGATTACTTCACCCTGCTCAGTTACAACGGCATAGGACGTCTGAGTTGACTTAGAACCGTCGGTAAATATTAGTTGCCAGCCGTTGGATTTGTACATATCAGACACTGCTAGGTAGTTTGATAAGTAGACTTCACTAGAAGTATTCCCTTTCCGCAGGTGAGCCAGTTCATTGATAAATGATGTCTCATTAAGTAGCCATGGCGGGTGCAGTACTTTACGTCTATGACATTTTTGCATTGGCAAACAATTATTCTTTGCAAATTTAATGCATAGATAAATGGTTGATGGTACCTTAGGGTGGCGCTTACGTGAGAGTACCAGGTGCACATCTTTATGAAGAATAGGATTCGAAGATAACAAAATTTTGGAGTACACTTTTAGTACACTATCATCGGCTTCATCAGATATAGACATTAACCCAGACTCAGCGTACATATTATTTAGAGGGGTCGTTGGAAACGCGCGTAGAGATCGTCGTATAGCCATGTGGTAAGGAGTTGCCAGTAACTTCAGTTTATTTTTAGCGTGATGTCCATAGATTTCTATTCCATATCGTATTTTCGATAATATAAGAGCCTTTGTTAAATTGACAAGCAATGCCGAGCCGATAAATGAGCGCTTAGGAGGAGATTTCAATGCGTGGAGCCCGCTATGGGGTTCAAGCGCGGCAAATGCTAGAGGGCATATAATTGAAGACTCAGTTCTTACCTCAAATGTCCATGTACTTAACGATGGCTCTCCTACCCACTTCTCTACCCACAATTCCTTTACCCACATCGACCTCACTCTGTGTTCTACTTCACTAGCACCAAAATGCAATTGGCAATTGTCAGATGATCTCCATGGAAGTGATCATTTCCCCATCCTCACCACACTTCTCTTAACCCACCCTCCTATCCCTTTTAAGCCAAAACCAAAATACAAAACCGATTCAGCTGATTGGTTGGAATTCCAAAACGCGTGTCTCCTAGGCTACGACACATTCCCGATTTCCCCTAATGTCAACCAAGAAATTCTAGGATACAAAAAATTATCCGGAGTGCGGCTAACCTAGCCATTCCACAAACAAGCGGTAAAGTTTTCAAGTCAGCTCCATTATGGTGGAATGCTGAACTTGCAACATTGAGACAAGCTAAACAGAATGCATGGCATGAATATAAGCGATCGCGATCTTCTTCAAATCTGACTCTATATAAAAGAGCCTTACGGCGAAAAATTGCTAAAACATCATGTTTTGAAAAGTTTACCAGCAGCATTAGCTCTAGTTCTTGTACTAAAAGAATTTGGGCCGATTTAAAAAGATTAACAGGGTCGGCTTCCCACACTCTGATCTCCGCTCTAAATTCTTCAAGTGGCACGCTTCTATATCCTCATGATATAGCCCAAGAATTTGCCAATTACTTCTCTTCCTCATCTTCTGACGGCAATTTCTCCCCTGAATTTATTCAATACAAACATCAGTCCCTCATAGATAGACCCCCACCTAACAGTCTCTCAACATCTGCCAAATACTTAGAGATGGACATAACATACGTAGAATTATCATCCGCACTTTCTAAAGTAAAAGGTAAGACACCCGGCAGCGATAGAATTTCATACCCTATGATTAAAAACCTCCCCCATCCTTTACTCTCCCGTCTCCTCAAACTTTATAATAAGATTTTCTCAACCGGAATTTTTCCCCAAGCTTGGAAAACTAGCACTATAATCCCCATCCTGAAACCTGGCAAGTCCCCTCTTGATGTTTGTAGCTATCGTCCTATTTCCCTCCTTTCTTGTTTGGGCAAATTGTTGGAAAAAATAATTGCTGCCAGACTGTCCTGGTATTCCTGCAGAAACGATCTCATCCACAATAACCAAGTAGCCCTTAAAAAGGGACAAGGTCCCATCGACTCTCTGTTGCATCTTGATCAATACATCTCCAACGCTTTATCTAACAAAAACCACATTACCCTTATGTCCCTCGACTTCCTAAAAGCCTTTGATCGTATAGGTGTTCACATTGTTCTACGACAACTAAATAAATGGAAAGTTGGCACACAAATTTTCAATTTCATAAAATCCTTTTTATGCCATCGAAAAATAAGTGTACTTATCTCCTCCTCTCGTTCTCCCATTCTTCCCCTTGACAATGGAACCCCTCAAGGCTCTCCCCTGTCAGTGATCCTTTTCATTATAGCATTTGATGAGTTAAGTTTACTTATATCCGAATTCAGGTCTATTGATCACCAACTTTATGCTGATGACGTGCTAGTATACTCAAAAAATTCCGACCAAACAGCTGTTTTGAGAACTTTCACAGAAATCCTTTCCCGTATCTCCTCCTGGTCCCTAACTTCAGGCGCTTCAATATCTCCTGGCAAGTCGAAACTGTTACATATATGTAGGAAGCAAAATTGTAATATACCACCTATAACTTTTTCAAATGTAACAATAGCCTGTACAAATAGACTTAAGTTTTTAGGTTTAATTATAGATTCTAAGTATGCTTTTGTTCAACATTGTCAGTACATAAAAGATAGTATTAGCTCTAAACTAGGAATTGTAGTGCAAGTAATTCAAGTTCCGCTCGAAGAATACGTATAGAATTTCTGCAGTAAAGAGTTTTTATAGCGATCACACCTCGGTGGACAATGTCAAACCAATAAAAAACTTTGTTTCTTCGCTTTGGTATATTATCTAGTTAAATACGAGAAAAAAAATTTTCCATAAGAAATTTTTCTAATTGGAAACACTAAGTGTAGCCGATTTTAGTACCACTCCACCTGCAGGTACCAATATCAGATTAAAGAAATCGCATGATTAAGAAACGTCGGAGAGATCGTTGCTAATTTTGACGGAGCAATTATTTTACATATCTGTTTCTGATATTGCGGCAACTTATTCTTTTGCTGGTTTATGCGTATTCTTAATCATCGGTATTTTTTTTGAAATTATGTCAGGTTGCCATTTCCAGTCTTTTAGGAACTCGCCCCGGTCTTTAAACCATTTAAATGCCCTAAAAAATGGACTATCAATTTATTAAAACCCTTTGGAACAAAAAATGTATTTGCAGAGACCACAAGGAGACACAGAAATTATTTACTTCACACAATTTAAAAAATGACTCCAAACATATTTAAATGTCATAAGTTGTAGTAATTATACTTATTTGGCGCTTGATGTTTATTGAGATAATTCGCGTGCGCGCTGGCATTCCTTCCTACGTTACTAGCAGACAACTAATTATTTAAGTGAGCGTATAGATATATGAAAGCAAGTACAAACTTACCCTGCAGGAATTGAAGCTAATGTTAAAGTAACTTAAAATTGCATTCAAAAACACTAATGATGATTATTTTCTGTATATTTTCCTATAAGCAAACTATCTACTTTTGCGTGGCGATTGCCAAAACAAGTCAGTTTTGGCTACCTCTGCATGATGTATCAAGTAGCATTTATCTAACTACTTTTGGCAACAATTTGGTCGAACCTATTTTTTCACTGCAAGTAAACCAGCTATTAGATATGTTCCCCATTTAAAACCGGATCCATACTTTTTATAGATTTTTACCAACATTTATCAAGATATATCTGCAAAATCCAAAAATTTCGCGTTCGCGCTCACTTTTCCTTTTTATTTTATGTTTGCAATCGATTGACAGTTGATTTATGTCATTGCTAACTATGTTGCCACATCTTTATTTTATGAAGTTTTTGAATTGTTATGCATGATTTTTCAGCTTACTAGTATGTAATTAGTTTTTATGCGTTTAATAAAGATGGCGTATTTTTTCGCAATTATCGCAAAGTAGTTATTTAAAAGTTAGTTAGTTTTACCAATTGATATTTTTTAACTGTGTGTTCATATGTATGCATGAATTTTTATGTTTTACCAACGGCTATTCCTTTAGCGCTACCAACTTTCACATTTCACTTAAATTTGCTCATTTTAATTTAATGTATTCACAGTCTGTTGCATGTATGCTTTACTCTGGTGATTAAATGGTGCGTAGCCGCCTAGAAATATGCTACGCTTTCGACTTAATTACTTTTCCATGCGCGCGAACAACAACCAACTGCGAGTAAGTGCAGCAAAAGAACGAATTGAGCGCTGGCGTAACATAGCTTTCAACGCATCATACAAACATATGCTACTTAAACATGCGATCGGTGAGCATACTAAGTATGAATAGTAAATGCGATTAGTGCAGTTTTAGTTTTTGTTGTTGCAACAAAGCGGATGCGTCACAATAGATTTAATCTCGAGGTGAATGTGGAATGAGTAGCGCACACAACTGTGTATCCACTTGATTATGAATGCACGAAACAACAACAATACAGTTCGGAAGCAAATTTGGCAAGGCTGAAACATACGCGTATGGAGGAATGGCTGTTCAGTGCGAGCACTTTGTCTCGACGGCCATGGTGTTGCGTGCGTTGCATTAATGTGTTGATAGTCCAGTTTGTTTGCGGTTTACCAAAGCGACTTCAGTGTCCAGTAAATAGTCAGTCTGTTCCGTTAATACACACATTCAACACTCTAGATATACTTGTGTAGATCTGCGATGTCAGGTATAAACATATTAACTTCATTTCAGTTCTTTTACAAAAATTGCAAATTTGTATGTGTTTGGAATTTTTGAGAATATATGTACTTTTAATTACAAATAGTTTGGAAATATTGTAAACCTGAGCTCTTAAAATAGTTGTTAAAATACTATTTTTTTTAAATAAAATAAGTGAATAAAACCAACTACAGAAATAGAGTTATCATATTTATACCTGACATCACTGGTATTTTCTATACATGCATCTGCTTACAAGCTTCTAATACTCCCTCTCAAAGCACTCAGAGGACTCATTTCATTGATTCTATCATTATGCAGAATTTTGTATTCATTACATGTCGGAAACACTCGGAATACCATTTACTTGCAGCTTCGTGACACGACGTATTAAATCAAAGCTTATATACAAATTTATGTAATCACCTAGTTTGGACATTACCTACATATATTCGAATTAATGTCATAGATTATATATCTGCTTCTTTACTCTATTAATTCCCACACGTTATTTAGATGTATTTTATTTCGAAGCTTACCTACACGCATTATGCTTTGACAGATTAAGTTAAGTGGCTCCTTTGTTGCAGTTATTTGATATTTTTGCGTCAACTCATTTGTTTCAAACTTCCGATAAATTAATAAATTATTGCGTTGCAATAAAATTAAATAAGAAGTAAATCAAAAAGTTTTTTCGTGGTATGTATGTATATTCGATGCACATATGTTAGCAATTAAAAACTACCGAGTTGTTCCCAATTTCTCTGTTTTAGATTTGTTACACGTGCTACTATTATACCAGAATTCAAAAGTGTAAATACACACCGAACTTGGTAGAAGTGTAGGTCATTGATCTTGCCGAAGTCTGTAAAGACATACCAGGTGAGTGCTACACCCAAAGTGATTACCGCGCTATTATCGTTAACATAGAAAAAATGCTGGATAGACCAATTAAACCAAATTGGTACTGCGGCTTGAAAATCGAAAACTTCGATGTGAAGCTATTTTGATGAAATGTTCACTGACGCCGAGGCCTCGGAAATTGCAGCTGTTAAATATATGCGAGCGATTACGGATTCGAGAAATATGTAAATAATGCAGCCGATAAATTTTTGACCAATAAAGCTCCGGTCCTAGATGGGGTCTCAAACGTAGATAGATTATCACCCTTAGCATATCGCCCACTTGCCATGCTTAACAACAAGGGCAAAGTGTTTGAGTATATTATTTTAAAGCGCTTAGAAGCGGACGCCGAGCGCAATTCGGATTTAGGAAAAACCGTTCAACGACAGTTGCAACAAGGGCGACCAAGTCCATCGTCGAAAGCGGAACACGCTGGGTTGGTGTGACAAATACTACAGCTTGATGATAACTCTGGACATCAAAAACGCATTCAATGTTGCTAGCTGGAAGCAAATACTGAAAGAGGGTATGCCTATCACAAAGTCACAGCAGGGATACCTCAGGGATCTATGCTTGGCCCCCTGCTGTGGAACGTAATGTATGTTCCAATAGTCAATAGTGATCAGGATCTACGAATCGTGAATGTGCCGACTGTCTATTTGATGACAGGAGATACTTCGTCTTGCCCTCGTTCACCTCTAGACCCATTCGCTTCTCTTCTCTCTCCAGTTTGGAGAAGGCAGAACTAACTGCGCGGTTGTTAAGACCGATGATGTCAATGTCATCGGCGTACGCCAGCAATTGCACACTCTTATAAAAGATGGTGCCTGACCGATTTAGTTCTGCGGCTCGAGTTATCTTCTCCAGCATTAGGTTAAAGAAATCGCACGACAAAGAGTCATCCTGTCTGAAACCTCGTTTGGTATCAATCGGCTCGGAGAGGTTCCTCCCAATTCTGACGGAGCTGGTGGTGTTGCTTAACGTCATTTTACATAGCCGTATAATTTTGCCGGGATACCAAATTCAGACATTGCGGCATATAGGAAACTTCTTTTCGTGCTGTCGAAGGCGACTTTGAAGTCGACAAAAAGATGGTGTGTGTCGATTCTTCTTTCTCTGGTCTTTTCCAAGATCTGGCGTGTTGTGAATATCTGGTCGGTGGTAGATTTACCAGGTCTAAAGCCGCACTGATAAGGTCCAATCAGTTTATTGACGGTGGGCTTAAGTCTTTCACACAATACACTAGATATAACCTTATACGCGATGTTATGAAGACGATAATTTACGCAAACTGCAGGATCACCCCTTCTTTGTGGATTGGGCAGAGCACAATTAAGTTCCAATCAGTTGGCATGCGTTCTTTCGACCCTATTCTAGAAATGAATCCGTGCATGCACTTAACCAGCTCCTCTCCGCCGTACTTAAATAACTCAGCTGGTAACCCGTCGGCCCGGGGTTTTGTTGTCCTTTAACCGTGCTATCGTTTTCCGAATTTCGTCATATTCGGGTGATGGTACATCGCGCCCATCATCATTGATTGGGGATTCGGGTTCAACATCTTATCCAAGGTTGTTGCAGTTGCTTCCATTATGTTATTATATGTTGTTGTTAAAATTGAAATACGCGTAATTGTATATCGAATTTAGTATTAATATATATTTAACTTTATGGCCGCTGTAGTAGAAAAAGTTTCTTCTAATAGCGGTCACCCCTCGGCAGGCAATGGCAAACCTCTGAGGGTATTTCTGCCATGAAAAAGGTTCTCATTAAATACATCTGCCGTTCGGAGTCGGCACAAAACTGTAGGTCCCTCCATTTGTGATATAATATAAAGACGCACAGCACAAAATGGTAGGAGAAGCACGGCCAAGCACTGAGCTATAAAGTGTAAGCGCCAAAATTATATATTATATTATTATAACTTTATTAACTTAATATGTATGTGAGTGTACCGAATAAGGCGCAGGAGACTGAGCGACTGAAAATTAAATGCTTTGCGACAGTGTATTGGAGGTAACTACGTAAGTACTTATTGAGCGTTTCATCTACCTATGTAAGTATAAGAGAAATCTCTCACTGATTTCCAACGCGAGTTAACACAACTATCCCCTCTTTTCTTTTTAGTCGTTTGATCTTTACAATTTGTGTATTTCATTTCTTAAAAGTAGTGCTCCTTAGATTATACTTATGTTTTCTAAACGCTTCATTATTTTCATTAATTTGAGATTCTTCAATTTGGCTTTAAGCATTTTTCTCCACAATTTTGGATCCATCGGCTATTATATGTTCATTTGTTAGCTGCAATGTTTCTTCATTTTTAACGTAATGGAAAAGTAGCGTAATACGTTAGAATCCATCTATATTTATTTTAACTATTTGATTTGAATGTCTTTTCCAATTTTTATTATTTTCCTTTATGTGAACATAGTACGTTTGTTTACCTAAATTTCTTACTATAATTCCCCTCACCAACGGAAACACGCCCAGGAACTGAATAATATTTCGTTAAAACTAATTCGTTGATTTCAAAATTATTATTCTTTTCCCCCTATAATATAGGTTTTGATCGTTTTGTTTTTTCTTTACATTTCTATCGATGCGTTTTAACTCTATATTATAAGACTTTTTCTTTGGATTAATCAAGTCGAACCTATTTCTTAGCTGCCTACCGAACATGAAGTCCGCAGGAGACAAACCTGTTGTGGTATACTTTGTATTACGGTAGTCGGAAAGATATCGAGTCAATGCATCGCTGAATTGTACACAGCTCTTTCCGAACAAAATTCTTTTCAATGCATTTTTAATACTTTTTACCATGTTTTTCGCCTGGCCGTTTGTTGCCGGGTAGCCCACAGGTGTTGTAACATGCTTTATGCCGTTATTCGCCAAAAATACTGAAACTTTTTGCATACAAACGCAGTGCCATTACCCGAAAGCATCAATCGTGGTAGTCCAAAGCGAGCAAAAATTTCTCGTAACTTTGCTATCGTGTTGCTACTAGTTGTGTTAGTGCCTATATCTACACATTCCACCCACTTGCTGTGACTGTCTACCACTACTAAACACCATCGATTCATCATCGGTCCAAAAAATCAATATGGATTCTATCCCAGGGTTTTTGTGGCCAGGGCCAAGGTATCAACTTTTGCTTGGGCGGATTTTCACGTGTCATGAGGCAACTAAAGCATGATTTAATCTCGTTTTCAATGTCAACGGTTTATCATGGCCACCAACAACGCTCTCTGGTTATTGACTTGGTTTTGCTTATACCCATATGAGAGCTGTGCCAAATACTTTACCATTTCGTTTTGTAGCGAACTAGGGACAATGATTCTGTAACCCCAATATAAGCACCCATTTTCCTCAGAAAGCTCAAACCTACGCAAAAAATATGGTTTCAATTTTACGTCACTGCATTTGCTCGGCCATTGAGTATTATTGTATTCTTTAACATTTTTTAAGACTGGATTCGACATAGTTTCCTTTTGAATGATGTTAAAGTTTAAAAGTGAAACATAATTCATGTAAACGCCGTTTTGCATTTCTTGCAAGATAAATTTTTCATAAACATCTTCACTGGGGTACCTTGAGAAGAAATCAGCTACATTTGCATCAGATTTAACATGATTTATATTAAAATCGTACGCTGATAGTGTAAGTGCTATTCTTTGTAACCTATTGGCAGCAGTCTGTGGAATACCCTTTTTAGGGCCTAAAATGTAGTATAGAGGTTTATTATCAGTCAGTAGATCAAAGGGTCTACCATACAAATAGTGGTGCAATTTTTTTACTCCAAACAGAATTGCTGCTGCTTCCTTGTCTAGCTGAGAATACTTCTGTTCAGCATTTGACAACTTCCTAGATGCATACTCAATCGGCCGTTCGTTCCCATTAGGATCAATTTGCGACAAACCGCCCCTAATCCAATAGGGCTAGCATCGACAGTGAGTATTGTCCTACACTTCGGACTAAAATGACCTAGACATCGGTCTGATTTTAAGGCTTCCTTAAGCCTACAAATAGCCTTAGAGCATTCTGATGTCCAAATAAATTTTTTATTATTTTTTAGTAAATCATACAGCGGACTAGCTATAGCTGACATTTTGGGGATAAATAACCTATAAAAATTTATTACTCCCAAAAATACTTGAGTTTCCTTAACGTTCGAAGGATTGCCTATACAGTCAATTGCTTTGACCTTTTCAGGGTTCGTGTGTAAGCTCTTTTGGTTGATAATGTGGCCCAGGTAACACAATGAAGAATTTAAAAACGAACACTTTTCTTTTGCTAGTTTAAGCCCCGATTGCTGCAAAATAGCTAAAACCTTTTCTAACCGTTGCAAGTGAATCTTTCTATTTGGAGCGGTAATCAGGATGTCATCTAAGAAGGCAACTACACCTTCTAACCGTGATAACAGAGTTTCCTTAATTCTTGAAACAACGCCGGTGCTGATGCAAGTCCATATATTAACCGCTTATACTGGTATAAACCCTTACCTGTAGAAATTGTTGCCATATAGCTTAGAAAACAAATCCTTAATACGGGGTAGAGGATACTTTTCAACCTTAAAGTGCGGATTGAGGGTGACTTTAAAGTCGCTACAAAGTCTTACATCGCCTGTCTTTTTTAAAACTGGCACTATGGGGGTGCCCCATTCGCAAAACTGTACAGGTTCTAACACATCAAGCTTAACCAACTTTTCAATTTCCCTGTCAACTTTGTCTCTGATCGCTAGAGGGACGGGGCGAGGTTAGAAGAACTTGGGAGTTGTACCTTCTTTTAATACCAGCTCAACTTGTTGCTTCTTGAAACACCCTAGTGTACCGTTAAACAAGGAGTGAAATTTTCTAAACACATAGTCCGCAATGCTATTTTGTTTTGATAAAAAGTTAACGTTTTGAATGCTAATACCGAACTGGTTCACGAAATTTCCTAACAATGGTGGGCCACCATTTTCTATTATCACAACCGGTAAATACTGACACGACCCATTAAATTTCACCAGCATGTCACATACACCCCTAGGCTCAATCCGAGTACCATTATATGATTTAAATACTACATTTGTCTTTTTAAGTTTTGCGTTTTTAAAATATTTACGAAAAGTACCCAATGAAATCACACTATATTCTGACCCAGTGTCCAATTGCATATTTAAACGAATATTATTTAAAATCACATCAAAACAAATCGGACCTTGCTTATTACATGAAATATTCTGTCATAAAATTAATTCTGCCGACTTTGCAAACTCTCTTAATATGCCTTCTGCGCTGACATGTAAAACATTTATAATTTTTAAATTTACAAACACTAGCGCTATGGTCCGCGCTCCCACACACTCTGCATTGATGCTCCTGGTTCTGCCGCCTCTGTTGCTGTTGACGTTGGGCGCTGCACTGCTTGGCGTTGTCACCGTCCTCTCTGCGCTGTTGTTTTTTCGAGTCTTCACTTCTCCGCTTGACCTTCAATTGACTTTTGCTGTAGTATAACTGCTCACTTTTATCTTCAGCTTCCAGTTTGATTTCGTACTGCCGTCTAATATAATCTTTTGCGTTAGCTATGCTGATTGCTTTTTCCAATGTCAAGGCATTTTACTTTTCTAGGAATATTTTATCTTTGGCTGGACCAGCTTCCAGCCCCATGATAAATTTGTCGCGAATCGCCATTCCCAGATGACTGCCAAAGGAGCATCCTACCGCTAGTGATCGCACTCTTGCGGCCCAGTCATTAATAGATTCCGTTGTCTTTTTAGTAGACTGATAAAACTTAAATCGTTCCGGAAATTCTGACGCGGTTGGCTTTAAATGAGACGACATAGCTCGGATGCCCTGGTCATATGTAGTCGTTACACCATCAAGACTAAGTGGATTCATAATGTTTTTTAAAATCACATAAGCATTTTCTGCCTTTTTTGCTTCACATCCTCAATATTATTAGCGATAAAAAACTGGTCGAGTTGACTGTGGAAAACATTCCATCTATTTTCTTTGAAATCATACCGAGGTGCACTTCCAATAATCGACATTGCCCGTTTTTAACTCATCGCCAGTGTTATAATTGAAACATGCGTAATTGTGTATCGAATTCAGTATTAATATATATTTAACTTTATTAACTTAATATGTATGTGAGTGTACCGAATAAGGCGCAGGAGACTGAACGACTGAAAACTAAAAGCTTTGCGACAGTGTATTGAAGTTAACTACGTAAGTACGTAGTAAATCACAACTTCTTTAAGGCCATTCAATGTCACAATTTCTTGAAATAATCGAACCTCTAAACTTTTTTCGCAATAATTCGGTTGTTGCAAATGCGGCGTTCAGACAGCGCTTAATTGAGTCAATTAATAACTGCTTCAATTAAGACTCCGTCTATGGGTCGAGCGAAAGCCGGGTGTGGAATACAGAGCCCAGGTTATTCTGGACACCTAGCCAATCCCACACAAATACCGTAGTTCACGATGAAGAATCGTATACTTCCAGAGGTGACCCTGTTTCCACCGATCACTATGGATCTAGACCCGAAGGGTGTCGAAACTACCCTTGTTTTCCGACTGCATTCTAACGGCGCCTTCCGGATACCCGCCCGCCTCCGGAAGTAACGGTGGACTTGCTGCGGAATGGGGCTCTGCCGTAGTCTACCGTTCCCATCCCCTTTCCTTTTTTCCGGCCACCGAACGGTCTCGCTTAGTAGGTGGCCAACGACGCAGATGAAATAAACAAAACAAACATAGCCTCGAAACGTCCAAACATATATCGGGAACCGCATTGACGGTGCCGAAAGGGCCTGCACGGCCCAAAGATAACTTCCCAAAGATAACTAGCCGGAAGCACTAAACCCCTGAGGGAAAGTCGCTTTCGGGTTAAAAGCTGAGGGCGACCAACCCCCCCAGGCCCACGAAGGCCACTCCCACCCTGCAAGGTGTAGCGATCAAGCTGGAGTCCTCCACGGAAACTAAAAGCGATCACCACAGCGCAAAACACTGGCAGGAGGAAAGCAGCCAAAGCAAATGACTTAGATCAGCGCCTCGGCTGCTCCAAAACAATTAGGCCTCACGTCAGGGCCCAGCGCGACCCTAGGGCAGCCCCTAGGATCATCAAACGCTCCTTAGGGAACGGCGGGAAGGACAAACTTAGCGAGGGTGCCAAAGAGCATCTTACGCTGGCTGTGCTCGATAAGAGTCGTCTCGATGGAAATATAGGCACGGCCAACTGGAAGGTCGTCTTGATGGGTCTCTGCATGGTCTATAAGGTCATAGTCCAGAAGTATCCCGGTCCTGCAGCAGTCGTCCGTGATGCCGGCTGGTATTAAGGGCAAATCAAGCTGGTCGCGTGCACGGACGACCGCGCAATCCGGCTCTACAAGGAAGCAATCTCCTCGGTGGGACAGCTGTGGCCCGGGGCAGACTTGATGGCCGTCCACAGGGATGAGATTCCTAAACCGCCTCTAGCCTGGGCTTGGGTCCCAGCGGAACCATCACAACCGCAAGAGATCCTCGAACTTATCCGCCTTGGCAACGTAGAACTACCCACCAGTGATTGGAGGATAGTTCGGGTTGGCGAGACTAAGGAGAAGCAGCTTTTCGTTGACCTTGTCATCAACGATGCTTCTATCACAGTGTTGTTGTTGTTGTTGTTGTAGCGGCTAGCTACACCCCACTGGGCTGGCGGGCTCCCTCAATCATTATCGTCAAGCTCAACTAACTAAAGGTCCAGGAAACGAGCCGTTTCAACGGGGTCGGACCATAGGGAGAGGGGTGATAGTTGAGTAGGTTTGGCCGGGCATGTGAATAGGTGATTGGTGTCGTGCGGAGACTCTCCACATACTGGGCAAGTGTTGGGGGCGTCGGGGTTGATTTTGGATAGGTAGGAGTTTAACCTGCTACAATATCCAGATCTGAGTTGAGCCAGAGTGACGCGGGTCTCACGAGGCAGCTGAAGCTCCTCAGCTGCTATGGGTGGTGGTTGGACTCCCAGGACTGCACTCACAGGGCGGGTGTCGATGTATTTGGACACCGACTCCCTGTGAATGCTGACCAGAGCCTGTCGGTACGTCCTTGGGTCCAGCGGTAGGCGTACGTATGTCTGGACCTCTGAGTCCTGCCAGTTCCAGGCGACCATATTGGCGCAGCATAATTTAGAACCGGCCGGCCAATCATCTTGTATGTTGCCAACAACGTTTCTTCGTCTTTGCCCCAAGTGCTGCCGGCGAGCGACTTGAGCACTTTGTTGCGGCTCTGTACCTTGTTGACGATTGCGGTTGTATGCGCTGAGAAGAAGACCAGGCTGTCGAGGGTGACTCCCACGATCTTTGGGTGGTTAACCGTCGGAATGGGGGTCCCCTCGATGTGGATGTCGAGGGTGAGCCCGACCTCCTTCGTCCAAGATGTAAATAAGGCCGCCGTGGACTTAGCAGGAGACAGCGTCAAATTCCGTCCCGTAAAGTAATGAGCAAGCTCTGGGACGTAGCTGTTCACTTTAGAGCACAAGCCATCATTTCCATTGCCGGTAGCTATTATCGTGCAGTCGTCGGCATACGAGACCAGTGTGACTCCCTCTGGCGGGGAAGGGAGTCGCGAGATGTAGAAGTTGAATAATAGGGGGGATAGGACGCCACCCTGTGGTACCCCTTGCTTAATTCTTCTCGCTTTTGACACTGAGTCACGGTAGCACACCGACGCTTCACGACCACACAGGTAGTTCGCGGTCCATCGCCTCAACGCCGCTGGGAGAGGTGAAGCCTCCACGTCCTTCAGCAGGATGGAGTGGCTGCCTGTGTCGAAGGCCTTCGACAAGTCCAAAGCCACGGGGACGGTTCTCTCACAGAGGCGGTTGCCGTTGAGACCACGATTAACCTGAGTGTTTATAGCGTTAAGTGCCGTTGTAGTGCTATGCACTTTACAGAAGCCGTGTTGATGCTTCGCCGGGCTGAGGTAGTGGTGGGGGCTTCGTCGTTCATGGTGCAGAATGTCGAATCGTCTATCTGCTCTGCCAAAATATTTCCCCTACGATCGTTTGATAGGCTTGAGAACCAAAGATCGTGATGCGCGTTGAAGTCTCCAACTATCAAACGGTTTTCACCACTGAGGAGCGCACCTATGTCAGTGTGATATCCAGCGGGGCAGCAGGAGACAGGGGGTATATATATATTAAATATTTCGAGCTCGACATCGCCTGACCGGACAGCAATCCCTTGACATTCTAAGGTGCTGTCCCTTGGGTCGATGTCTACATCGATGAAACGATACTGCACGGTGTTGTGTAGAATGAAGGCTAGGCCTCCACCATTATCTTGCTCGCGATCTCTGCGAAGCACATTGTAGCCGTCGCAGTTCGTTAGGGTTGAATTGCGACGTAGCTTCGTTTCTTGGACCGCAGCTATTAACAGCCCGTGCCGAGCCATGAAGGCAACCACCTCCGAGATCTTGCCCGAGAGTCCGTTGCAGTTGAACTGTAGGAGTCTCGTAAGGTTGTCGCGTTGAGGGGGTGAGGGACTGGATTCGAGGGCCGGCCCGTCCCAGCTGCGCATCCCGCTGTGGTTGTAGGGCCCGTGTAGCGGAGCGAGGGGGGGATGGGGAGGTTAGGTGTTGCTGTGAGCTCCGGGAAGCCGTGGAGGCAGAGGCGTGCTTTGAGGCACCATCGCGGGGGGCGCAAGGGGGATGCCGTGGAGGCTTGGGGCGCTTGAGTGCGCAAGCAACACTGGCCCACATAGGTTGTGGACCACTCCCTGGTTTTCTTAAGGCCTGAGCAGACCTTAAGATGGCACTATCCGTTGCACAAATTACACCTCACCGAAGTGGAATTCGGATGGAGCCTTCTCTGGCAGAAGCAGCAGAAATAGGTTTGTGGGCCAGGGTTAGACCCGACGCCCGCCCTGGCCAGAAGTATAAGTACCAAACCTGCTGCTAGGTATTGCACCAAAGTCGGATGAAATCCGAGTCACTTCGGTAACGTAAAACCGACTGTCGTCGAAGTGTCTATCACAGTATTCGCGGACTGTGGTGGAGTAATAAGCTACGACTTCGACTCCATCAGAATTAAGGTGCAGCGATACCAACGCCTCGAGCGCACCTGTTTCTGCGACCGTTCTTTCTGGCGAAGGGGCTAACAAGCCAGGAGACGCCTCGAGCCCCCCCTTGAGGCCCTTGAGGGCATCCCATTGGTGGTAACAGGCACCACGATGGTTGCTGAGAGCGACACGGGCTCTGTATACAGCCGATGGGTACCGCCTATTGAAGAGGACCAGATTCTAGTAGAATCTAAGGAGCTGAATCTAATGGCCGCCGCCGAAAGAGACGAACTAGAGGCAATGAAGATCGGTGACTCTGGAGATGGTACAGATTCTGCAAATTAATCTACACCACTCAAAGGCAGCCTAGGCTGCCCTTCTTCTCCGACTCAGCGAAAGAGCTGAGGACATCATTCTCGTCCAAGAGCCATGGATCGTCAGAAACAGGGTTTGCGGACAGAACTCCGATGCCTACCGAATGCTCACAGCTCCAGTAGCATATAGGATCAGAGCTTGTATTCGTATTAAAAAAGTATTTTCTTATATTCTTTGTCCAAATGCTACATGCCCCACGACAGTCAAACTCAAGTTGGCAAGGAAGCGGACAGGAAAGGACTCCCGGCCATCATCGGGGCTGACTCTAACTCGCATCATAAGGTATGGTGCTCAAGCGATACCAACTCCCGAGGTGAAGGTTCACTTAATTTTATTCTTCTGCATAAACAGTTTATCTGCAACCGTGAAAATGATCCCGCCTTTATGATTTCTGTCAGAAAGGACATTACACTCGCGTCAGGCAATATTTCTGACCTAATAAGTGACTGGCAAGTGTCCAAAGAGCACTCCTTCTTCGACCACCTCTACATAGCTTTTAAGATTACTCTAAATCCCACTACTCTAAGTGCCCAAATACCCTCCCGAAGGGTTAAAAAAACCCGGTGGTGAAATCCAGATACACTGTTACGTCCTGGTCTGTGGAATGTGGACTCAACGCTAACCATTCCAATACGTAGGCGGTGCTCTTTACGAGGAAATACAATATTCCCCTTTTAAACTACCATCTATAAATGGGGTAGTACCATCCCTTACAACCGAGGTCAAGCACCTTTGAGTAATTCTGAAATAAAACTCAACTGGAAGCGAAATATTGAAGAACGCTCCAAAAAAGCTATAATTGCTCTTTATGCCTGTAAGACGGCCAAAGGGAAGAAATGGGGAATAAAAACACACATCGCACACTGCATGTAGACAGCGGTGATAAGACCCATTATCTTCTATGGAATACTATTATGGTGACTAGCACTGAAAAGTGCAAATGGCGCTGAGTGTACGGTATGACAAAGGCGCGAACAATGCTTTTGATATGCTAAAAGAGGTCATCAGGAATTACGACGGTGGCCACGATTTCAACGCTTGGCAAAAGCAATTGTTTCACTACCGTGATATTTTCAATGCAGACGATGCGACGTTGGGAGTTATTGTTCATCTGAAGTTAAGGGGCGCAGCGTTGGCCTGGTACAACGCAAAGAAGACTTTTCCGAAGGACGTGAATGAACTGCTAGGAGAGATGAAGATGATATTCGCGTCTTGCGAAAACAAGTTTGAAATGCGACGCAAGTTCGAAAAGCGTATCTGGTCGTCGGACGAAAGCTTCGCAAATTACTTCAACGAAAATTGCTTTCTAGCTAGCGGGTTAGACCTCGGCGATGGTGAGATAGCTGATTATTTGGTCGAAGGGATTTCGGATAAACAACTGCGCGTCCAAGCCAAGCTGCAGAATTTTTCAACAGCGAGTGAAGTAGCTAGAGCTTTTCGATCGATTGAGCTACCGCAAAGGCCAACTACAAACACAGGAATAAGCGAAAGGGTGAGGTGTTACAACTGCAACTGTACGGGCCACTATTCCAAAGAGTGCCGGAAACCCAAAAGAGAAGTCGGATCCTGCTTTGCTTGTGGTGAACAGGGACACTACGCATCCGACTGTAAGCACAACAAGAAATCGACAACAAAAAGTTCATTTAATGCCTAGTTGACTCCGGAAGCCCTATAAGTTTGATTAAGGAAGTTATGGTGCCAGCAAGAGCGCGGTTACATGAAGAACAAAATAACTACTATAGTCTAAATAAATCAGCTTTTAAAGTTAATGGAAAAATCAAATGTTTTATAAAAGTTTTGAATAAACAAGTTTTAGTTGAACTTTTAGTCGTTCCAAATGAGTCAATTGGTTATTCTGTGTTACTAGGAAGAAATTTTATAAATGAGTGCGGTGCTAAATTAAAAATTGGAAACGTAGAGTTTTTGGATAAGACGGAAGAGATGGTTGTCAAAGAAAATGTTAACGAAGTTGAGAAGTTACATATGAACAAAGATAAAGACAATGTTAGCAAAGTTGAGGAAATGTATACGGCCAAGGGAAAACAACAATGTTAATGAAGTTGATAAATTGTATACGATCAAGTGCGATGATAATAATAACAAAATAGGAGTATGTACTGTAGAGGGTAAAAACTACGTTGACAATGTTGAGAAACAAGAAAATAAGATAATTGCAAATGGAAGTTGTGAATTGAGTGACGTCGTTAAACAAATTTATTCGATAGATATTTACAATGACAATAGAACAGGCGAGAGGGTAGTTTACAAGATAGGTGAAGAGGTAAAGTTAAGGGATGAAAAACGTTTTCGCGAAATTTTCGACGGAACGTACCTCAACGCTAAAAGACCAAGTAAGCCTATGGTAAGGAAGCAAATGCGGTTGGTGCTAGAAAGTGATAAGCCATTCAGTTGTAGCCCAAGGAGATTATCATACAATGAGAAACTAGAACTACAGAAAATTATCGACGAGTATTTAGCAAAGGAATATATACGACCTAGCGAGTCAGAGTTTGTGTCGTCGCCAATAGTATTGGTGAAGAAGAAGACAGGTCAATTGCGGCTGTGTGTCGACTACAGGAAACTAAACAAGGCTACGTCAAAAGATAATTACCCTATGCCTTTCATAGATGATTTACTAGATAGGCTAGTAAACAAGAAAATATTTACCAACCTAGATCTCAAAAATGGGTTTTTCCACGTTTTCGTAAGCGAAGACTCTGTTAAGTATACCTTGTTTACAACGCCACTAGGGAAATATGAATTTTATAGAATGCCTTTCGGGTTGAGAAATGCTCCAGCGACGTTTCAGAAATTTATTAATACAATTTTCGCGGATATGATTAGAAATGGAGAGGTTATTATATATCTCGATGACATTATGATTGCAACGTATAGTATTGAAGAGCACTTAGGAATTTTACAGAGAGTTTTTCAAAGACTAATACAAAATAATTTAGAACTACGGTTAGACAAATGTGAGTTTTTACAGTCGAAGGTAACATACCTAGGTTATTTGATAACGAGTGAAGGCATACAAGCAGACGAAAGAGGATTAAAAGCCATAGAAAATTTTTCAGTCCCAACTAAAGTTCACGAAGGTCAAAGTTTCCTTGGCCTGTGCTCATATTTTCGAAGATTTATAAAGGATTTTTCTACTATAGCCAACCCATTTATGACCTTACGAAAAAAGATACAAACTCCAGTGCGGTGAAACAGAACTCAAAACCTTTAGCAATCTCAAAGAAAAGTTGATAAGATCCCCTGTGTTAGCAATATACGAGCCGAATGATACAACAGAGCTGCACTGCGACGCGAGCGCTTTGGGTTTCGGAGCAATACCACTCCAAAAGAAAAAAGACGGGAAATTACATCCAGTGTTTTACTTTTCTAAACGCACAACAGATGTTGAGTCTAGGTACCACAGCTTCGAACTTGAAACGTTAGCAATAATCTACGCACTCAAACGATACCGGGTATACTTGCAAGGTACAAAGTTTAAAATCGTTACTGATTGCAATTCGTTGACTCTCACTCTTAATAAGAAGGATATGAACCCAAGAATCGCCAGATGGGCATTGGAGTTACAAAATTATGATTACGAACTTGAGCTTAGAGTAGGCAAAATGATGCAGCACGTTGACGCGTTAAGCAGAGTAAACAATGTTTT
This sequence comes from Philophylla caesio, assembly GCA_963971545.1. Taxonomy (NCBI): domain Eukaryota; kingdom Metazoa; phylum Arthropoda; class Insecta; order Diptera; family Tephritidae; genus Philophylla; species Philophylla caesio. The sequence continues at coordinate 64,934,103 of OZ020607.1, forward strand.
AGTTATACATACGAACACGTTTGAGGAAAATTTGATAATATGTCAAAGTAGAGACGAACGCGTAACAGAATTGAAAAATGCTTTAGAAAAATCGGAAAACAGCTTTTACGAAATGAGAAATGGTATAATTTATAGAAAAAAAGGCGACGAGTTGTTGTTTTACGTACCTGCTTCCATGGAGCAGCATATTTTTTATAAGTACCACGATGAAATGGGGCACATGGGCGTAGATAAGGTTGTTGAGACTGCAGGCAAAAGTTATTGGTTTCCCAATATGAAGAAAAAAGCATTGGTACATGTTCAGAACTGTCTAAAGTGTATTGCATTCTCCAACAAAAGCGGGAAAAAGGAAGGTTTTTTGAACATGATCCCTAAGGGGAACAAACCGTTCGAAATGATACATATCGACCACTACGGCCCAATAAACAGTAAAGATACGAAGTATAAGCACATATTAGTAATAATAGATGCGTTCACAAAGTTTGTACGCTTATACCCAGCAAAAACAACCGCGTCTAAAGAAGCAGTTGTGTCACTGAAAGACTATTTTAGAGCGTATAGTAGGCCAAAGTGTATAATTTCAGACAGAGGAACCTGCTTCACGCCAAAAGAGTTCGAGGAATAGCTTGAGAGTAATAACGTGCAACACATAAAGATAGCGGCGAGCTCGCCTCAAGCGAACGGACAGGTTGAGATTATCAATAAAAGTTTAGGACCGATGATAGCGAAAATGGTAGACGAAGAAAAGGATTTAAGCTGGGCAAAGGCCCTAGAGTCGGTGGAGCATGCAATGGATAACACAGTTCACAAAGTCGTTAAAGAACAACCTAGCGTAGTATTGTTCGGGGTTAGACAAAGAGGGAAAGCCAGAGGGAAAGCGTAAGAGAAAATGTGTTAGAGGTAATTCAAGAAAATACCAGAACAATAGAAGAAATTAGAAATAAAGTAGAAAATGAGCAAAGGAAAGCACAAAACTATAATAAAGGTTATGCAGATACTAAACGAGGAAGTCCGCATAAGTTCAAAGTAGGGGATTACGTAGTAGTTTCCAATGCCAATTCGCAAGTAGGGGTGTCCAGCAAACTAATTCCTAAGTTTAAGGGACCTTATAAAATAACTAATATTTTAGAAAATGACGGATACTCGGTTGAGGATGTGGAAGGGTTTCAACAATCCCAGATACCATACAAAGGCATTTGGTCAGTCACAAATTTAAAGCCGTGGTACCAGTGCTAAACACCCAAAGTTAGGAAATACGAGGTAGACTCAAGAAAATTTTGCATCGTAGAACCAGGAGATTCTATTGATCAGGATGGAAGAGTTGTAATAGTTTAGGTATAGCGTGTAAGCACAGACTAAGTAATAGGTTAAGCATTATGTGTCTAGACCGTAAGTTATTTCGTTGTGTTTCGTCCTTTACGAAATACTGTAAGAAGAAATGTCAAAAAGAAAATAATAAAGGGATCATTCTGGATTGAATAGCGAAACCGAGCGTTACAATTTATTAAAAGTCGCTGCTAGTACGTCAAATTTTGCTTATAACTCTAAACCAAAGACCGATAAACGGGCTAAAGCGATTAAGCACAAAACGGCAAGGACGGTGAGCGTAACTAAGAATCTCGAGACGTAAGTAGATTGTGCGGCGCGTGCATATTTTATTATCTTAACTTGCCAGTATGTTAAAAAAATGTTTTTTTTTCGTCACATATGTATATGATTTTGAGCTAGCGGGACAAACATACTCATTTCGGATTTTTTTAATGTCATTCTGCGAAAAAACGATTATAACTAAAGATGAAGTGATCAAACAGTTTTCTCGTTCCATATGTCGTCAATAAATACGTGTGATTTCGTGGAATATCATTTCCTTGCGCGATCGTGATTTCGTAAAAGTAGGTTTAAAGGGTAAAACAATTTGAAATTTTGTGGTTCTAGTTCTAATTTTAACCAAATGCGGAAACTAACTGAAGGCATTGCTGTTATTATGAAGCAAAATCTTGGACATTTTTTTCATGCTTTTTGAACATATTTTCCACAAAACTAAGTCTTTTTTGCTTTCGCGTTGATCTATAATATACTTCTCAGTTTCTTCAATAAATTTCATTTGAAGAGAAAACAATGATAATACAAAACTTGCGTTTTCCAGCTTAATATTAATTTACTTCTCATTTCTTATGTACCAATTTTTTCAGTGTTGGTTTTAATGAAACATTGCAAAAGAAATTATAAAAATATGGAAAAATATATAATTTTGAAATGTTAGTTATGAAAAGTTTTAAGGAAAAAAATTAAATTAATTAAATTAATGATTTGGCCAGTTGGCGTTTAGCAGGCGGCTGTGGATCAACATCGTCGTGATAAAATTCGTCTATTTTTTTTGGAACTTATTTCTTTTTGTGAGTGATTTAAGGTAAGTGCATCGGTTTCATAAAAATAACAAAAACAACATCGTATAATATATATTGTATTAAAAATGTCGGAACCAAAATGTAAAATGGACCATTTTTGTAATGTTTGTGGAGTGATTGCTTTTTGGAAGCCTATAAACAATATTTCTTGCAAGAGTTTATCACTGACGTAAACTATGCCCCAAAAAAAGTTTGTTTTAATTGATATTCAAGTGTTATGCAATGGAAAAGTGAAAAGAAGAAGGTTATGCCTTTTAGTATACCAATGATGTGGTTAGACAGCAGCCCGCATCAACAAGAAAATTGCTATGGATGTATCAACTACCATAAAACTTTGAATAGAAGGAAAGCAAAGAATAAAACTTATGTAGTAGTGCCAAGTGTCCAATTACCATTACCGCACTCAGAATTCGTTCCAGTACAAACATACCGAAGTATTGATCTTCAAACAGATATCAGTACTACAACCGACGCGGCTATATCCATGCATTTCTTCTCAGAATACGACCCTGGTGAAGGTTCATTCTATGAAACATCAAAGGACCCAATCCTAGTCACACAAGAGCAATTGGATGCAATTGTTGCAATTTTGTGTTTCACTCGGAAAAAATCAGAACAACTGGTCGGACCATAGGGAGAGGGGTGTTAGTTAAGTGGGTTTGGAATAGAATGCCTTCTGTTCCAATTGCGTATAGCACAAACACTAGTGAAAATTTCGATAATTTAAAACACATTCTGGAAGTAGTCAAATATAACGAACACCTGTGGAGCATTTGCTGCGACCTCAAAATAGTTTCTTTGATTACAGGCTTAACAGCATCTGGCCGTCCAAAATATCCGTGTTTTTTGTGCCCAACAGATTCACCAGGCGAAGAAGAAGTTCCCACGACTTCAGCGAATGCAAGGGATAGAAAACAACTGTCCACTCCTGCCAAAACACGCAAAGCCAAAAGCGCCGAAAGGATTGACATCTTGGAAAGGCATAGTAATATGCAGGAGAGGATTTTAAGTGATATCACCAATAAAATGACATCAATTAAATATGCCTTAAGAGATACTGCATCCTACCAAAAGAAACTTCTCTCAATAGAAGAAAGGAAGCTAAGCCTTTTGGAAAAAAGGGATCGCCGAGAGGTAGAACTACATAAAGCTGCAATTGAATTGAGTGAAATAAATCTTGAAATTGCCAAAGAAAAGCTAAACCATTTGAAAAATAGGAAAGACTGAATTTAATTTGCATATGTATATATTTTTTTATTTTTAGTATTTATGGATTGTTTTTGTTTAGTTCCTACTAATGTACATATGTATATATTTTATTTTTAAGTATTTATGAATTGTTTTTGTTTAGTTCCTACTAATGTATATATTTAATTTTTAAGAATTTATAAACTGTTTTTGTTTGATTCCTTACATGAATTAGTATATAGGAGTATTTGTTTGACATAAAAATAAGACTGAATTCAATTTATTTCATAAAAAATAATGGACTAAAATTATACAAAACTGTTCTTTATTTGCTGTCTTATTTGTGAGGCTTCAATATTTACACTATTTTCTACATCATCATTATAGTCGACATTGCCTTGGCTGTGTTCTGCAATGTTTACATCCTCGTTTGTGAATTGTGATCCAAACTCAATGCAAATATTGTTAAGTGCTGCTCATACATTAGCGATTTGCGTGGCTTTAGATGGCATGTAGTGAACTTGACGTGCACCTAGCAAACAGCGAAATCGGGTTTTTAAAACTCCAATAGTTCGTTCAACTATATTTCTAGCTATAGCATGTTTACTATTGTAAATAGCTTCTGGACTTCTTTCGGTTGCGGATCGATATGGCGTCATAATGAATGATTCAAGAGGATAGCCGCATCACCTGTATAACAATTTTTATTTATTTTAAAGGTTTAATTTGAAGGGTTAATTTTTACCTAAGAGCCAAAAATTACGCTCACCATCATATTGCTGCTTTAAAATTCTTCTTGCTTGGCTAATGTTCCAAATTAGAGAGTCATGCCCGGATCATCAAAATACCGTATTCGCATTTTATGATCGCAAACCTGTTGAAGATATTTTTCAGTCTTAAAATGTAAAGCAAACGTTAGCCGGTTCTTACAATCATAGCATTTAAACTTAAAAATCCTTTTCGATTGTAGTATAAATTCTGGGCTTGTTTGTTGGGAGGCAAAATTTGTATGTGAGTTCCATCGAAACATCCAATAACACCCGGAAAACCTGTTTTTTGGAAAAAGTACTTCTTGGCTTCTGCTTTTTCTGCGCTTGTCATATGGAATTTAATCTACAGAGGACATACGACTGCCTCTAAAACGTCTAGTCTTTCAGACAGGACTGAACTGACAGTTGGCTGGGATAGCCCAAGGTGGAAGTCGTTTCCAACACTTGTCTGATACGATCCCTGTCCCAAAAATCGCAAAGTTGCTGCCAATTTTATTACTTTTGATACAGATGTTGTCCGCATTTCACTTTTCATTGCCGGCTTAATTTTTTCCAACACATACATAAACGCTGATTTGTTAAGGCAAAAATATTCTTCAAATCTGAAATAAAAAAAAATTTAACAACAAAAAAAAACCAAGTTCTTATTCACAAATTTAAATTGTAACACTTGTTATCCGGTAAACTTAATACATTAGAGTTCTGCCTTATAATTTTTCTTTTAGCTGCAAGCTCTTTTTTGCTCTCTTCATCGCTTGAGCTTGATGTATCAAAAGCAAAGAACATTTTTCTCAAAACAATATATTAAAACCAATTAATTAAAATATACACGCGAACTCGAACAATGAAAACTTTTAAATCAAAATTGTAAACAAACTGAAACAGCTGATGCAGAAATGACAAAGATGGTATTTCTACATTGATTTTATCGATAAATTGTCGACGTCGTCTCAATACGTTTAGCCAATACCAATTGTGCGTCGATGTGACGTCGACACGATGTGATGTCGACTGAAAAACGACGACGGCATCGACGACGACAACCGAAATAGGGGCGATTATTATTGTTTTCTTTTCAAATGAAATTTATTGAAAAAAAATGTCTAGCATTTTGCTTCATAAGCACTACAAAAATTTTCTAAATCCATTTTTTTTTAAACTTCAATTGTTGCACAGGTCTCTAGCAATAATTTGGCTTTAACAGATAGAAAAAATAGCAATTAGTCGACGAGTTAAAGCCAAAAAACATATAAACAATATGCTGAAAATCGGCATTTGACTGCAAAGTTCGAAGGTCGATTAAAAAAAAATTCGAACTAACATAAACAAACGCCGCGATACGGGTCTTCTAATTTAGCCTCTATTTTCACCCCTCGCTCTTAGAATCGACCTAAATTTTGCTAACCTAAATTTGTTCCACAGTGTAATTTTAGTTTCAGTTAGTTTTTTTATTTGTTGATCGGTACGTCCTTGTGAAATAATTTGTATTGAATTATTATAGTAATTATTTTGGGAAAAGTAATAACTATTTTTCCCAAGGAATCATATTGCGTGGAGTTAAGTTTTTCTGCAGGACTGCTTTATCCTATATAAATATTTGCAAATTATCAGGCAGGTTCTGGAATTCACTTCCGAGTGAATATCAAACAAATTCGTTTTCAATCCGACATTTGGTGTTCTGTGTTTCACTTTCACAATTTCAATTCCACATTTTTTCTAAAATGAATTCCGAGTGAATACGCATGTTCTGGAAAACGAATTCACAAGAAAAATGTCGGTTAGCATTTACTTCAGTTCAAACTTGCGAAATTGGTGCGAGCAAATATGTAAGTAAATAAAAACGCTTGATTATTGGAATAAATAGAGTTTCAAATATTTTTTTTTAAAACTCTAACATGGAATTAAAGTTAAATTTTATTTTTATAGGGGTAAACATAAGAATACGCAGCAGGAAGCGATCCTTCTCCACTTCATGGAGACACATAAAGATATCGCTCGAGGCTTTGTAAGGGGTGACAAAGTAAAAGTTGATGCCCTATGGAAGGCGGTGGTGACAGAGTTGAATCTGCATAGGGCAACGGGAGGAGGACCATTCAACAAACACATCCTCACTCCAACCGAGGATACAATCGCAGGATTATGTGGAATATATACCGTGGTGGAAGGCATTCCAAACACAGCAGACTTCGGTGTCCCTTCTGCAAACAGCGAAGTGCCTTCAGAGGTTTCCAGCAACGATGATAACCTCCCGTCTACAAGCAGTTCTGCTCAATTCCGAAGACGCGAGCCTATGGTAACCGACCACTTAAGGAACAATATCGGTGAGCAGACAGGTGCCATGAAAAGCCTTGTAGATGGGTTGCAAGATAATGTTGAGGCCACAATGGAAGTGAGCAGTGGCATTCAATGTCTTTGTGAATCCGTTAAGGACTTGACAACTGCTGTACAAAACGCCACTGAGGAGAACAAAAGACACCATTTACAAATGGAGCGGCTGCGACAAACAGAAAATGAAATGAAGTATAAAGAGTATGAATTAGCGGAGCTGAAAATGTACCTCAAATATCAGTGCAAAGCAAACAGTAATTAACTGCATAATTCCATCACTGTGTATTTACCTTATGATCGTACCTGTAATTAGTCCATTAATGGACAACGAATTTCGAATTCAATGTTTTGAGTTTATTTTTGAAAATAGTGAATTTATAATTATTTTAATTTTAGCCTTAAAGTGAATATATAATTATTTTAATTTTAGCCTTAAACTTGAAATCACAATTAAAAACATTTAAAAAATGACTATAAATTTGAGTTTGTTTTATTTTATTCGGTGCTTTAAACTTTCAGTTATTTCTCTCTTTCGCTAAAAGAGAGAAATAACTGGCGTGCTGTGCTAAGCTCGGCCAAAATCGCATAGGCGGTTATCGAGCCAATGAAAGAAGAAGAAGAAGCTTTAAACTTTCAGGAAATTGTATGAAGATGAGTGGCTATATTCTCTCTTAATGTTATAGCCTCAGTATCCAGTGTGGCATCATTTAATACTCCTTCAGCAACTACGGGTTCTATTCTCTCGACTTCAGTGTCATCAGAAAATAACTCCTGTACTTTGTAGTGTTTGCAAACATTATGTAACGCGCAGCAAACATTTGTTATTTGCACCACCTTTTTTGGTTGGTATTGAAGAGGGCGTGCTAAGCATCTAAACCTGCTTTTTAGCACCCCTATTCTCTCAACGACATTGCGTGCCGAAGAATGCTTTTGGTTAAATGTATGCTGCGCTGTGCCAGCAAGTGGATCTCTAAAAGGTATTAGCAAAAAAGGCTGAAGTGCATATCCAGCATCGCCTAGAAGCCATGAGCCACGTTCTCCGTTATCGTAGCACCGTTGGTAATAGTCATGAGCTCTACTCATACTCCAGAGTCATGACTTGATCCAGGGCGACGGGCATCAACTGCCTTTATAACCATATTATGGTCGCATATCTGCAAAAAAATGTTTAACTGATAAAGCTTGTTATACAATAAATTTGATGAAATACCTTACAATCATTGCATTAATGCTAAAGTATCCTTTCCGATTGTAAAAAAGGCTATGATCTGTATGCGGCTTGCATAATTGTATATGCGTTCCGTCTACACAGCCAATTACTCCAGGTATACCAAAACTTCGTTGAAAATGCTGCTTCGATTTAGTCAGCTCACTTTCGGTCATACTTAATTGAATCCACTCCGGGCATAAGTACCTTTCCAAAATTTCCAATACTCTTGCCGTAACTTTTGCTACCGTGCTGCGCCCCATAGAAATGCAACTATGCTTGCCAACATCCTTTTGAAAACCACCTTCGGCTAGGAATCTCAGTGTTGCCGCGAGGTGTAATTGCACTGGAATAGACGTGTGCTTTATGTAATTGTCCACAACGTTCAGCAGCATAAGGAAAGCGTCTTTGTTGACCCTGTAGTTGGACACAAATCTATGAAATATCTGATTATAATTGGACTAAATACAAATAAATACGTACTTACACCAACTCAGTCACATCAAATGGATTGGAATGGTCCCGCAGTATCCTTCTATTAAGAGCTGCTTCTGCATGATCCGCAATTTCCGTATATATGGTGGCAAACGCAGTTAAAGCACTCATTTTTCGATTTTTATACTAAAATTTATTATTTATTTTGGGTAAATTGACAGCTGTCAGCTGTTAAGTTCACTTTTGCGGTGAATGAAAAACGAGTTCTAAAATGAACAAAAAGTTCGGTTTTCAGAACACCAAATCCAAATTCACTCGGTTTTAGGTTTATTTGCATATTCACTTTCACTCGGATTCCAGAACCTACCTGTATATAACGAAATATTAATTTAAATTTAAATATTCCCTTCTTTATTTAAAAATGTTCGTGCTCAAGAGACCAGGATTTTATTGGAATATCAACTAAAGTAAAGAGGTTGGATTTCTTAACTTCAGCTTAAAATTCTACCAATAAACCTTTTTATTTATTTTAATATGCCGAGGCTACTATGTTCGTTCCTTGAAAAAAGTGTCTTAAAAAGAGGTTAACATTTTCCGCTGTCATGATACATTCCTATACTGATTAGGTATATGCCTATTATGCTGTACCTTAATTTGGAAGTGAGTTTAGATTATTCCATATTTGAGCGAAGAAAGTGCTGCCTAACTCAAATGCCAAATTTAGAGATTTCGACAACAGCTGGCACAAAGTAATCACACAAATTTTAGCAGGATAATTTAATTTTTTAGCTCTATTCTGGATTTATTAAAATAAATGTGTATCCTTGGAATTTCCAGAATAATATTTCTCAATTAAGAAGGGCTGCAACAGTTAAAATGCAGCGGAAAACTTTAAGATATACCTTTAGTCCTCTGAAATCTGATGACACTTTGTATAAAAAAGTTTCGATTGTTGAAAGAAATATATAATTTTACCAGTTTTAAATTACAATTTTTTTTTAAATATTCGATTCAACAAATCAGCATTTGTGAATTGGGTTGATATCCATTCCAAATTCTGATTTTTTCTGCAACTATTCTAGCAGCCGAGCGCAGTGCTAATGCGTAATGGAAAACAACAAACAAGAAACAAAATTGCTTTAAATAAAAACATTTTTATCAAACTTAATACTCCCTATCTCACTATGTTTCTGTATTATTATAAATTATTGAAATAAAGTAATATTCCTTCAGAATATGATTTTTAAATTTTTTCCGACAACCAAAACACGTCGTAACAAATTCATCGAAAATGTACGAAATTGCGCTACGAATGAACTCACCGATGCAATTCTACGAAAAACGACATTTCTTAGTTATATACAGAAGTTATATTCATTTGTAAAACGATATAAGTATAATGTCTATCTCAGCATCATTACTTAATTGATAATTTAAACTTTATAAGAAGTCTAATTCAAAAACTTATTTGTGATGTTGGCTCCTTATAGTCTAAAAGGTAAAACATTATTCCAATTACCCGCCTGTTCTAAAATTAACTGTGGTTGAGTAAAATTCTGCATTTTAGAGAACTGCTTTTAACATACTATCCGCATAAAATTGCCTTAACATCTCATATTATTTCCTCACAGTATATCAAGTGCCGCTGATACTATTAAGTTTAAAGACAATGAAAATGCTCACACAAACATATATGTCCACCATGCAGATTCTCAGTTAAAAAATACACCTTTTAAAATGTTATTTTTAGACTATTTTGAGGTCGATATATGTGCAATTTCTTGCAAAGGAGCTTGGTGTTTAACGCCACGGGTTCACTGGCAAAAAATATATTGTCGAGGAAAATTGACAGATGAATTTTTTATAGGTCCATAGCCTTCACATCAATTTCAATATTCAACACAAGGCATATTATATGGAACTTTGAGATTCGGATATTGGAGATGAGCAAACATTAGCATTGTGTGGTAAGAAGAAAGTATCCGATAAAAGTTAACACATTGGCCTACACACTTTTAATATTAAAAGTAAATATTTAATATGTAAAAAACCAATTTTCTTAAAAGTCTGAGAAAAAAAGGAGTACAAGCATAACATAATAGATAACGCAAATGCAGAGGCTGGTAGCAATAAGGATTTCTTTCGATGTACTAGAAGTACCGTAGTTACCGTGGCATGCACTATTACCCCTTATTAAAAATGTAAAGTGATGAGTCCAAGAAATTTTGAGATAAACTTTACGTAGCGAAATTGTGTAACAAATTCTTTAGCCGTAAGTAAGTAAATTACATAATCCATAAATGCTTCATAAAGAATTTGAAACTGAAACTACCCATGCAATTAATTGCATTATTATTGTATTGTTTTGAAATAAATGACATATTGATTCAAAGTGAAAGTGCCTAATTTGATACACGCTGTTTTATCAAAATGATTAAATTACTTCTTTTTTCTCTGTAACATAAGATACATGCATTCATATATGTATATTTAATTAGTCATAAAGAATTAAGCACAAATAAACAAATAAATAATTTAGTTATAATAAATAAAATCACTTACTCTGCCATTGTAGCTTCTTTGCATACCAAACAAAATTGATGCATGATTTTGACATCTGATGCTCATCTAACTGAGTTGCCAACCGTTTAGGAACATTAGGCGTTGCCAGAAAATTTATGTATGCGTTTAGGAACTCTATGCATTGTAAATATGCATTGCAACTTGCGTTTAGGAAGTCGACGATACTTTGAGTGAATAGAACTTCTATATATGTAATTGAAATTACCTCTAATGAATTTATTCATAGTGGAGTCTACATATACGTGGCAGAGTTAACTTTCATTTCATCAAAATACGCAAAAGCAAAAAAAAATTAAACTTAGCGAATGTATTAAATGCCGTAGAAAGTTAAAAATTCAATCAATATGGCAGATTGACAGATAGCAGTTACAAGAAAAATATTGAATCGGAAAGCACGAAACGGAAGTCACTTAAGGTTGCTTAAATTAATACGAAAGGCATAGGCACGTACACACTGGCGCTCGAAAATTACGATGGTATAATATAAAGAGGTAAGGTAAACGCACCGTATACCGACCAACTAAGAGTGATCAGAAGATTGTTCATTTAGTAGTCATTATTCTAACTAACTTTTCAAATTTAGAATAATTGGTCTATAAAGATTAAAGTCCATTTTATCAAATATAAATGAGATTTTCTTGTCAAGTATAAAAAATTATGGTGTAAATTACGAAAAATTGAACTTCTGCATGTGCGTGTTGTACCGACCATCTGCATGTTATACCGACCATGATGTGCTCATATGGAGGGATACAACCGTTGGGATTATTATTATTATTATTATCGTAGAAAATTTTCGAAATCGGATCATAACCACGCCCACATCCCATATAACGGAAGTTTTGGAAAATGCAAAAACTTCATTTTTTCGGTATCTATTAAAACAAATTGAGAGAAATTCGGTATTTGAAACGATTTTGAACTAGGAAATTAGGTATTTATGAAATTTTGAAAAGTGGGCGTTGCCACGTCCACTTAGGAAAAAATGTCTGCATCTCAATAACGGAAATTTTGAAAAATGCAAAAATTTCGTTTTTTCTTTATCTATTGGAACATATTAATTAAAATTTTATATTTAGAGATATACATAGTTAATTAAGAAACTTAGTTACCACGCCCACTTATAAATCGGACCATAAGCTCGCCCACCTCCCATATAACGGAAATTTAAAAAAAATGCAAAAAACTTCGTTTTTCAGTTTTTATTGGAACAAATTGAGTAAAGTTTAATACTAGCACCGGTTTTAAACAAAGAACGGGGTTTTTATGAAATACATCGCGTCGGTCGAGCGGGTATGGAGGGATAAAACCGTTGGGATTATTATTATTATTAATATGCGCTACATTTAGTGTTAGCTAAGTTACTATATGTGTGTAAGTATGTATTCATGTGCCCTTACCAACTTTAGTATGGCTTTAAAAGCGTACAGGGAACGGCCAAGTATTGTCGTTGTGTGTGTGTAAGTATGTGAGTGAGTGTTACTGGCATTGAGCACTGCTGCGGTAAATGTTGGCTTCGCATTATGCCAATCACGTTTGTGCGGCAGTGGATGGAGGCCATTGACCAAAGAGCATATTAGCCGCAAATTGCTCATATGTGGCCCGCAGACACATCCCCAGTTAAATGCATGTACATACGTACATGCATATGTAGTTACATAAATATGTGCCTAAATGCTAACTTCGAACATGCTTATGAAAATGAAGTAATGTGTAAATGTGAATGTGAATGTGTAGTAAAAAAAATGTTAAGAGTTTTATATGAGCACTTAAGCGTGGTGAATATGAGCTGCAAACGACTGCGCTAAAAACCGCATTATGTGTACAAAAAGATTGAAATCAAAATAAAATAAACTGCAGACATCACTGTTTCCTGTTTATCCGTTATATGACAAGAGCCAATCAATTTTTATTGTAAAGTGGAGAAAATTAAGATTTTGCTTAACTCATTTGCAATTCATAAAGCAATATAAAAAACTACAAAAGTTCTTAAACCTTATTTTTAACAAGAATCCAAAAATAAAAAGTACGACAGCGCTAACTGCTAGTTACTTGGCATTGCTATATCACGCGTGCTCATTTTTACAATTTAGTAAGATTAATTTTTGCAGGCTATTCAAAGTTCTGATAGAGCATTTCTTCTTGTCACTTTTAATGATTCGGATAACTTTGCTCAGACAGATGCGAACAATTTTGGAACACAACCAAAATTAGCCTTGTGATATTTACTAGAAGAAGAAGATTTTATTCTAGGAGTAATTCTGGTGTAATCTCAGAGTATTTCTGGGTGCAAGACTGTCGAGAAAATCTCACATAGGGCACAAAACGTGGGGTCTGTCACGAATGGGAATCCTCTGGATATATACCACTTTGATAAGACCAATAATGAGATATATGTACGTCAGAGGTCTGTTGGAACAGACTCTCAAGCAATGGCGGGGAAAATATTGATGCTTTAACAAGGAAAAATCTACTTAGATTTCTTGGCAAATTCAAATTAGATTAAAAGCGATATGAAAAAATTATAAGAGTAAAACACGAGTTTAAAAACCTCACTGCCTTGTGGATGCAATGAACTAGATTCAAGAATCGTACACTTTCTGAATCACAACCATCCAGAAGACAAGGTTTTAGAGTGCAGATCAATAAGCGTATTGACCTAAAATAAAGAAACCTTTTTTCTCAATTTGAAGAGAAATAAAGCTGTTATAACTGCTTATAACTTTAAATCACAATGCTTTTAAGTTTTATTAAAACAACAAAATATATTTTCATAAGCTCTAAAGGCAACTTAAAACAATTTTTGTTTTGTAATGAAAATTAAAACATACAACTGATAAGTAATATCGTTATTAATAATTTAATATTCATTGAAATGTCGATAAATTCCTATATATTCTTAATATATATCTAATTTATTTTAGTACATATGTAAACACATACATACGTATTACGTACTTAAGCATGCCAAATGTGCATCCATAAATATATCGGCACTTAATTTTTCAATGAATGTTTACACTTTAAATCATTGACTTATTTACACACATGTAAATCAATTCACTTGTAAGCTACATATGAAAATAAAATTTATTTGCCTATGCCCTTCGATATATCCGATTGTCCTCAATACTCGCCCTTTTCTATTAAATGGTTTGGCTTAAACCAAAAACAGTCTTACATTTATGCAAATTTTTCGCATTTATTTACTACGATTTTCTTTTCGCAGAACATTGAAAGTGATTTATAGTGAAACTATCCATTACTGGCTAAGGCAGAAAATCTGCATCGAATCGTTTTACTGCCACTAAATGATGCCAATCTTCGAATACAATCTGCAAATGCAAATGCCAATAGAAGGAAATGAACTTGGATATGCTCGAATATGTTTATATACATTATAATGTTTGAAGTTTGTGCTTAATGCTGTTGGTAGAGATAAGAAAACAATGGATTCTTGCACACATATAAGTATATATGTATATAATATTGTACATATATACATATCTACTAGTACATGAAGGTGTGTATTATTTGATAAATAATAAATATGCAATATGTTAGTTGATCTATAAAATCTTCATCATTTTACAGCAAATAATGTTTAACTCTTAGGGACAATAGGACAGTGCAAGTTGTTTTGTGTCAATTTAAACCAAGTTTCAACAAAGTTCAATTTAACATGCCAAACTGTTTTTCTAGTCAGAGTTTACGGGCGCACTGTTCGTTTCTTAATCTAAATATCAAATAAGCGTGGTTTGTTGTACTGTTGCTGGAATCAAAGATCTCACACCCGAAACTGGTTTTTTCAGTGATTTGTTTGAAATATCTGTTGTTTATATTTATACAATACAAATATTTTGCATATACGTATATTTTAATAGTTCTTACTTTAGTAGTTTAAGGAATCTCTCTGAATATGATTTTTAATTTCAAAACTTACATCGTAGTCAATTGGCAACATAGCCAGGCATAAGGTGGTTAGCGCGCTGCCTCAACTTTTGCAACATTCTACCCGGTATATCCTTAGGATCTACTTTATGCAGCGGACCACTAACAGAAAGTACAGCAAGTTTCGTGGCAGCGGTCCGTTCTCGGACCCCTTAGTCTGTCGCGTTAAAACAGGTATCCAGAATATATCAGCCTTTGCGCATTTCGGCCACACCGTTAATGAGCGAAGGGTTACATGTCGCTGGAGCTTCTTAATAAGAAATGCTTCGGTATGAGAGCGTCGTCTTCGGAGTGATCGAGTGGTATGTAGTAAGTGGTCGAAAATTGCTTCTATGCTCCGCAGTTCAACTTTGTGGTGGAGGTTGTACAGGTCCGCTTGTCTTTGTCCATTGTATTGAAAGCGGTAATGACTTTCTGCCGTGTAGCCTTGAAGTTGGTTACATTGTCACTACAGAATTTGTGAAGTATTTCTTGCCAGGTCATGAAATTCAGAATAACAAGAATGCATCATTTTAAGGACAATGAGTTTGCCATCTCTAGATTTACTGCTCTCGTTCTGAGGTAGGTCAAGAGCACGCAAAATGTTTTCTCTGTAATTCTATCAGTCCAAAACAATCACCGACCATGTATGAAAATGATCGCGCAGAAGGGCGATCTTTGGAAGGCGTGGGCAGCGATCGTGCGTATCCGGGGAATCCAAAATATTTGGCGTATGTCATTCACAGCTGTGTCAGAACTATCGTAGGAAAACTTCAGTCTGAAACAATAAAGCGAGTTGTAGCCTTTCGGCAATATAACCAGGTCTTCTTTGCCTGGCATATTGGCTCTACCACATAGCCGAAGCAACAATGATATAGAGTTTGTACGGTTTTTCTTTTTACAGCAGGTCAAAAAATATAGTAGAGGACGTTGCTGACTTCTTTTCGAAAAAGCTTCTAAATGCTGTTGCTCGAGTTTTGGTTCAGTTTGACAGTGTAATTTTAATGGCAGACCTGTTCGAACGACATTAGAATGAAATAAATAACCAGGGTTATGTGAAGAAATTCCGAAGACATTTCCTGTGCGGTGTTGCCTTGTTCCGTGAAATTAATTTATTTCGCTGGAAAATCAATAATAGTAAGGTTCAATAACTAAAACGTAGAAAATAACGCATTGTACTTAACAATATAACAAAATAAGCTAATTAAATCCATTTACTAGAGGGAAAATTCGTATCAGTAAACATAGATTTAATTGCTTTTTTTAAATAAATAAATAACTGTTCGCGGTATGCCTTTAATAGAAAAATAATTTTATAATTCAATAGCAAGGATAACGATCCAAAATACACAGCGTTGTATACTAGAACTAGAATGGAGTAAAATTTAACCGCAAAGATTATCTGCTATTTTTCACAAATAATCTATAAATATATGTGTACTAATACGAATTTTGACTTTATAAATGGATTTAATTTGCTAATTTTGTTATTTTGTTAAGTACAATGCATTGTTTTCTACGTTTTTTTTTGTTATTAAACCTTACTGTTATTAATTGTAGATGGTTGTTCAGGTGATCTCAGCTGTGAGCTATGTATTTCCGGGAAAACAGCTCATTGTTATCTTACTTATAGACCTGTACGATGTTTAGAACGGTTTTACATTTGAATGCTTACATCTACTATTTATACTACTTCTAAATAATATTTGTTTGGTGATAAAGTTGTTATTGAATATTGTTTGTTTGAAGATAGAGTTGTTATTCTAAAGTGTTTACATGTTGTGTATAATATTGTCATAATCGCTTTGTCACTTATTAGAGGAACAAAAGAATATGTTCGGTTGTGTATACTATCATATTCCTTTAGTTACTATACTATCATGTAAGGTTAAAGGGCATATTATTGTTTATCGGTATTTTTGTTTGTAAACACCAATAATGTATGAATGTAGTGGTAATGTGTGTAGTGTATACACAACGTCGTTAACTCTCCCCGGTGTTAAAATGATATATCCTCATTTCGAAGGATTCAATATTTCGACAACGTTGTAATTCGGTTAGGTAGGCTACTTCAAAGTTTCTTTGGCGTTTGATGTTTAATTGTAGTTGTCTATATGTGTACAACTTTATAATAGTGTATGTAATTAAGGCTAGTATAATTATGACTAAAATTAAATATAAAGTGAATTTGCAAGAATGTTGCTCAATTGGTATAACTAATATATACATCTTTTGTATATTCGTAAATTTATAATCTGATTGGGATTTTAAAATCTTCAGTACATTTACTTTTTCGTTCTAGTGAGCATGTATTACATTTTTTATTTCTTGTTTGTGGTTATTATAAGTTCTATTATCAATAGTTGTATTAAAATTGAATTGTATTAAATGTGAACCATTTACCTTAAGTCCCTTTAATGTGTGTTTATAGTCGATAACAATGTTACAATTATCTAATACTTGTAAAGGAAGGTTATTTTCTTGGATAATATTACATTGAGCATTTTGTTCTAATAATAAGGGAATATACAATTATCGTTTGGTTCTGTTTTACAAATATGTGTCCCAGCATAATTTTTGCATTTTGATAAAGTTGTGAATTTATTATTACATAAAGCAATTCTATACTTAAGTTGATATCTTCCGTATTTAAAGGCTTATGGGGTTAGATTATACATTTCACATTTATTTGTTATTACAGGATATTTGTAAATTGTAATAATAGCATTACGAAAGGTACATATGTGAATATCGGAATATTCTAGTACATTTATTATTGGAATATCATATAAAGGGTGTTTTTTTTACAGGTTTGTTTTGTGGTCAAATCTGGCAACTCTAATGTCATTTATGTTCAGTTTGGTTTGCCATTTCATCATGAACAGGTTGACAAAAGAACAACGCTTGCAAATCGTGCAAATTTATTTCGAAAATAATGGTTCAGTTCGCGAAGTTTACCGTGAGCTCCGTCCATTTTATGGTCGACATAATCGTCCATCAGAGCAATTAATTCGGTTAACCATGGATCGTTTTCGCACTACGTTTACTCTATGTGATAATACGCATCCGCAGAGACGTCGAACAGTGCGCACCGAAGAAACAATTGCCGCTGTAGAGCAAAGTGTTGAAGAGGACCCGAATGAATCGATTCGCCACCGTGCACAGCAATTGGAGCTTTGTCCATCAACTTTATGGAAGATTTTGCGCAAAGATCTTGGCTTGCGACCTTACAAGATCCAGCTGGTGCAAGAATTAAAGCCGCGAGACCATGCAATGCGTCGTGATTTTGGTGTATGGGCCGAAAATGAGATTGATCTCGATGCTGATTTTCATCACAAAATTTTGTTCCGTGATGAGGCTCATTTTTGGTTGAATGGCTACGTCAACAAGCAAAATTGCCGCATTTGGAGTGAAGAGAATCCACATGAGACCCTTGAAACTCCATTACATCCACAAAAACTGACTGTTTGGTGTGCTCTATGGGCTGGTGGAGTCATTGGGCCATACTTCTTCCGCAATAATGCTGGAGAGGCAGTTACCGTTAATGGAGACCGGTATAGAGCCATGATAACCGACTATTTTGTTCCCGAATTGGATGGCATGAATGTGGATGAGTTGTGGTTTCAACAAGACGGCGCTACATGCCACACAGCGCACGTCACAATCGATTTATTGAAGGAAACATTCGCTGAGCGCATAATTTCGCGGAATGGACCTGTCAATTGGCCACCAAGATCGTGTGAGTTGACACCATTGGATTATTTTCTTTGGGGATATGTGAAGTCGCTCGTCTACACCAACAAACCAGAAACGTTAGGGGAATTGGAAGCCAACATTCGTGGCGTTATTGCCGACATACGGCCCCATATGCTCGAAAAAGTGGTTGAAAATTGGACCTGTAGAATTGGGTTTATTCGAGCCAGCCGCGGCGGCCACATGCCCGAAATCATATTTAAACATTAATGGCATAAAATTATCCTTCCAATAAAGCCAAATTGATGGACCTTAAAACGATTTTCTTGTGTTTTATTTCAATTCGAAGTTCTATACCACTAAAAAAAACACCCGTTACATACTTCCTGTAAGAATCGACGGGTCGAAAACATATTGTGGGTATAATGTTTCTAAAATTTTTTCGAATCGGGAATTTATTTTCCGTTGCTTGTTATTATTATCAATAAGTTGATTGAATACTGTTTTAATTTCAATTAGATCATCATGATCTGGTATACCTGTTACAAATTTTAACACTGAGCCCAAAAAAATTGAGGGCACGTTTGGCACGATATTCGGACAGTGTTAACTGTGACTTTAGGATTTCTATTTTATCAATTATTATATCTGCGGTATGAATTCAGTCGTAACTAGTTCTCATACTTTTTTCGTATGGTTCTAATATTAAAGATAGATTTGATACGTGGTAAATATTGGATTAACTCTCGTAAGTATAGACAGTATCTATTTCAGTAAGCCCATATCTTATACCAGTTAAATCTGTAATTTTATCGCAAAACGCGACGGTAATTATTATCGAAATTAAGAGCCCTGCTCGTTGCATGGTGTGCAATTTTTTCTAATGCGGTCCTTGTGTATGATTTCCCCCCTCACTGTTAGGATTGTGTCCCCACGATCTTCTTTTACATTGTGCTTAATACATTTTGTGGCGGTGATCCGTTCGGCTGTATGTATACTATGTCACCTGGATTGTACGTTATGATATTTTTATTGTGGTATTGGAGTAATTATGATTGTTTTTCTTCAAGTGTGTCCTTGATACCGGGGTATTTTTCGAGTTTCTATCCTGTAGAGGAATGAATTGTCCTGTTGTATTGGCGAACTGCGTTGAATAATTCGTCCGCATGGCAGTTTTGTTTTCCGGCGCTAAACTTTGACAGAGTTTGAAAAGCGTACTATGTGACCGTTCAACTTGAGCGTTTGATGTCGAATGATGTACGGGCGTGACGGAATGCAATATTTGTAGGCGGTTGCATAAGAATTTTGCTATATTTCACATTAAATACACTCTCGTTATCAGTCATGAGGTATTTGGCATTCGGGTAAACTTGTGTGAGTACTTCTTCTATGTATTCGTCACAGTTTGTCTTTATGTCTAGTTTTCGTAAGAAACAATATTTGGAGTATCTACCTATTGAGCTAAGATACTGCATGTTATTAATATGGAATACGTCCATCTGTATGAACTCTCCTACTCGCGTTGGTCTTGGAGTTTTTCCTATAGGTTGTTTATTCGGTTGTCTTTCATATTTATGTTGTAAACATATTTAACAATCTACTGCTTCTTTCCTGCAAATGTTTTTAATGTTAGGCCAGTAATGGGTCAACAATATTTTCTGTATGTTATTTTTGTAGTTTCTATGTGCACGTTTATGAGACTGTGTGATGATTTCCCTGTGCTCATCCAGAGAAGTTACGCCAGTTAGCTGATTTTGGGTTAGCACTAGGGCACAATTTGGGAAGGTGGACATAATTTCTTGCTTTAGGTGAAATAGTATTTCCTCATCTATTTTTATCGCGTTAGTAACTTTTTGTTTAATAGTGTCTTTAAGTTTAGAGAGCAAATCTGGGGTATCTTTAAAATATATTGTGTGTCTAGATTGTCTTGTAAAATAATAATTTGATTTTTGAAAGAGTTTAGCGACTGTTTAACTTTTTTAATAATTTCGTTTGGAGAACTTTGTTGACGTGAAAGTGTATCTGCAACAACATTCTGGTGTCCAGGTTTATAAACTATTTGGCCCCGTATTCTTGAATTAGATTTTTCCAACGCTTTAATTTTGCATTTGGATTTTTTTCGGAGATCGAAAAAATTAAGGATTGGTGGTTCGTATAAATTGTTAAGTTCGCTACACCGTACAAATAATTTCTAAGTTTTTGTAAAGACCAAACAATTGCTAGTCATTCTTTCTCATTTGTACTATAGTTTTGTTCTGTTTCATTTAGTGTACCTGAAATAAATGCTATCGGGTGGCGGTTTTGTGATAACACTGCTCCGATAGCAAAATTGCTAGCATCGGTTGTTAAACTAAATGGTTTTGAGAAATCTGTTTGAAAAAGTTCAACTTGTTCTTGTAGAGCGTTTTTTATTATTTCCAAGGCTTGCACAGCTGCTTCATCTAAGTGTATTGGTGCTTTAGCACTTTGGTTTTTTTTTATCATTCCTAATTCTACTCTCAAATGGATCGTTAAGGGCTTTGGGATTTTAGCAAAATCCTTTATAAACTTTCTATAGTAACTAGCAAGTCCTAGGAAAAATCTCAATTCCTTTACATTTTTTGGCTGTGGGTAATTCTTTATAGTTTCAACCTTATTTTTGGATCTACTGTAATTCTGTTGTGTTTTATAACGTCTCCTAGGTATTCAACTGAATCTTGAAAAAAATGTGATATTTCGTCTGAAATTTTCGTGTTAGCATTGTGGAGTGCATCAATTATTATCCTAATATGTTTCATATGTTCTTCGGGTGTAGACGAATAGATTAATACATCATCAATGTAAACATATGCAAATTTTCCTATATATACCCTTCGAATGCCGTCGACACATCGTTGGAAGATGGAAGGTGCATTCTTTAATCCGAATGGCATTCTCACAAATGACAGAGAATGCTGTCTTTTCCCGATCAGATTCTTTAATTAGTATCTGATGAAAACCTGATTCTAAATCTATTGAAGAGAAAATCTTTTCTTTCCCTAAGTTTTGTGTTGTAATATTGACATCTGTCAGTAATTGTATGAGTATTAATTTTTTGAAAGTCAACAGCCATTCGTCTTTTAGGCTTACCTTGGTCATCAGTGCCTTTTTTTGGGACAGTCCATATAGGCGAGTTATATGGGCTCTTGCTTGGTTGTATTATATCGTCATTTAAAAGTTTCCCAATTTCTTTCCTGACAAAATCGTGATCAGACATGGGATATGGATATTGCTTTGTCCATATGGGATCTTCTGATTCAGTCTTGATTGATGCATGCATGGTGGTTGTAAAAGGCAATGTTCCACTGGCATTATTATTCCTTTTCATAAGTTCATTTACCTGATCTTTGAATTTTTCATTGCTAATCGTATGATTAATCTTTGGTTATACTTTTAAATCTTTCTTTTTTTGATATTTTAAACTGTAGTCAAATAAACTAATTTCTGCTTTTATTTGACGTAATCCATGTTCTATGAGTATAATGTCAAAATCGTTTAGTTCCTTAATTTCAAAGAAGGTTAAGTGATGTCCGTACATCGTTTGACTTTAACTCTTCTCTATTTATTTTATTAATTCTCGGGAATTTCCTATCTTGTGGGGTAGTCGCGTTATTTTGACTGAATGCTCTATCTCTCTTATGTATATAATTTGGTGTATAATTATTACGACTTACGGCATTATTGTGTCTCGTAGTTTGTATATATTGCCTAGATTGGTCCACGTCCATTGGGACAGGTGCAGGTTGTCGTTGTTGCTGATCATTAAAATTCCTGGGCTGGTAGTTGTTTTTCTGCATTCTCACATTTGGTTGATAATATCTTTCTTTCCGATGTGGAACTGTTCCAGTTTTGGATGGGTTGCAAATTTCTTCGTTGATATTCGAATCGATAATGTGTTGCTTGTGTCTCGAATTCCTGATTTATGTTGTCGTGAGAAATGGAGCTATGGCGTATGTCGATTCCAAATTTTTCGGGTTTTGGCTATACAATGTACCGCTTGTATATTTGGAGTTTAATCCAAGAATGAAGGTGTTATGTGATGTTATATGATGTACTTATGTGTGTCAATAAGATTAGGTCGAATGCAATCGGAGCGGATAGTATACCAATTAAATTTGTAAAAGTTATTGCACCGTACATATTGCCTACTCTCACTCATGTCATCAATCATAGTATAACAACTTCTTGCTTTCCTGATTCGTGGAAAGTTGCCACGGTGCAACCAATTGCCAAAAACAAGTCTGCATGTAGTCCCGGTGATTTTCGGCCGATCAGCATTTTACCCGCACTCTCCAAAGTCCGTAAGGAACCGAGCTATCTTTACGACAAGCTTTTTTTCCTAAGTCAGCTCGAATTAATGACTTGATAGTACCGAGTTATAATTATCTATCATCCGCACGGCTATTCTTTGTCAATGCCATTCGTACGTGGAACTCTATTCCAATGCACATTCGCAGTAGTCTGAATAAAAGCAACTTCAAGAATGTCTTATATATGTACTTTCGTTAAAATAAAATAAATATATGTATTATATTATTATGAGTTTCGCTATCTAATTCCTACTTTCTGCTCAAAATGTAATTCACTTCTTTATTTATAATTTTCTGTAGTATATTTGTAAAAACTTAGCTTTAATAACTATTATACCTTTATTTATTTATTATTCTAATTTTACCTATGATTTGTTGTACTATAAAAGATCATAGATCTTATTGTACTAATTTTTAGCAATAAATGAAATGAAATGAAATGAAAAATGAAGGTTCTTACTGCCTCTTGATTAGCATATGTTTTCATGCCTTTCTTTTCGTCACTAGACATCTCAATTTTCGAGAAGGCTAAATTGAGAGCTTTAGGCACTGCAAGAGTTTTCCTGCCTTGCGTGAGTTTCTTCATTTCGTCCAGTAGGACGTACAGAGGGCGTTGATCCGCAAATGTGTAGTCAAGTCTGTTGACTATTGAATAACAATTCAGTTGTGTATTGTGGTTTGTGAGTATGTCCGCGGCTAGTGCCGTAATTTTTGTACGGACGATACCCAGGGCGCTGTAATACATCGGGTGAGTCTGGAAGTTTTTTATGGCTTCCGGACCTGTGATCTCCATGATCTGTATTGGGCTATGTTTCCATCAAATTTAGGTAGATATTTGAATAATTCCAAATCGATATCCTTTGGATCGGCATTGTTCTAACGCAGCCATTCTCCGTAAACTCTGTTTGTTGCTGTTGAATGGTGTTAAGCAATGCGGACATTTGGGCGTTTAATTGAGCCAGTTGTTGTTCCATTTTCGTTAATACTTCTAGACTTCTGAGAACGTCGTGGGTTTTAGGTTTCTTTGCTAACCGGAGCTTCCGTAACGTATTCAGTTTTTATAACTTCACTTTTTAGAGACTTTTTGCTTATTATTTATACACTTTTTTTAAATATACATACATATATGTAGTGTTGGACGTCTTATGTCCCGTGGAATTTATTTTTTCTATCGTTTTACATTTAGGTACAGAAATGGTTTAAAGACCGGTTGAGCCCCCAATTTTGGTTCTGGTGTTGAAATTAAATAAAAAAATATATTTTTTGGAGCGAAAGCTCTTTCTTCAACTTCGTTTATTTCAGAACTGTTTTACTTTTACTACTTCTAAATAATATTTGTTTGGCAGTCTCTGACTTGCAGTCATTCTATACGGTTGTGTGCATATTGTTTGTTAATTCTTTTTTCTACCAATTCGTACAATTAGTAGTTCAGCAACAAACCGGTTCATTTGCTTTGTGAAAACCGGACAATAAATACTTACACGCGTTTGAATAAAGTGAAAATCATGGCCCCTGGGCCCCCAAACCTCGGGGATAATAGATTCGCCCTATTATCCCCCCCCACCCGTGTCAAACGAAAAAAAAACTATGATATTAGTTTCCCGAGCTCCCAGTGTAAAAAAAAGACGATCCTAAATTCCTAACAATAAAACCAAAAGACGCAAACAAATCTGAATACTCTATATTTGCTTTACACAAATCTCTTCTGTCCATATGTAAGCAGATTAACTCTATTTCCCAACAATCAGACGGCAGTCTAATAATACTAGTAAAAAATCGTGAGTACGCGAAAAAGTTTATTGAAGCTCGCCAACTTCCTGGACTTTGTGCAATCACCGCCAACTACCACGATAACCTCAACTGCGTGCAAGGCACTGTGTATGCTCCTTTTCTCAATAACGTTCCCGAAAACGAAATCGTTGACGGCTTAAAAGACTATAACGTAACAACCGTTTATAAATTTCAACGTATCACCGATGGAGTCCCCAAATACACTGGAGTAATATTAATTTCTTTTGACAACTACTTTCTCCCGGACAAGATTGATATATCATGAATCACCACCAAGGTACGTCCATTCTACCCGAACCCTATGCGCTGCAAGAATTGCCAGAAGTTAGGGCACACGCTCAAGTTCTGCAAAAATATGCCAGCTTGCCAATCATGCAACCTTCCTCCCAACACACCTACGCCTTGCATTCGTACGTACTGTGCTAATTGCGCAGGCGATCATGCAGCTTCATCCTACTCGTGCCAGAAATATCAGCAAGCCAAAGAAATAATGAAAATTAAAACGCAAGAAAAATGTACTCTGCGCGAAGCTAACAAACTGTACAAAGCCCGGAACCCCCTCACCCCGAATCCCAACTCATTCGCTAACATCACGAAAGCAACCAGCCCAATTGTTAATCACATTAATCAAATAACAAAAGAAACGCAAAATATCAGCACCAACCATAGCCCTATCACTCAATTAATTCATCAACAACAGCTTCATCTACAACAACAACAATCAGCAGTCCCACTGTCACAAAAACCAGTTTTTCGTCCACCTACCCCACTATCAACATTCATACGCAACCAATTGGCACAGTAGAACCAACAACAGACTCAGCAGATTTTGGTACAACAACGACAACACTAGACGATCTAGTTCTCTCCGCTTTGATAACGATTCAGTCGCTTTTAGTATTCAAAATCTCTCACCATACGAAAACTCAAATATAATGGTATTAGAATCAACACGACAATCAACTCATAATTATTTTTCAACGAGTAATATGCACCTTACCAACAATTCACATGATTTAATCAACTCGTCTACGTCATCAGCAGTCAAAGAATACAATTACATTACATCTAAAGATGTACATAACAACAATAAGTAAACACATACTTAACCAAATTAAATGTTTTATACAAACCTTATGTATTTAATATTATGCTTAAAATAGTACAGTGGAATATTAGAGGATATTTAAATAATTATAATGATATTGACTTAATTATCCGGGATTTTAAACCCGATATCATATGTTTGCAGGAAACCAAGATTCCTTTAAATTTAAAAAATGTGATAGTTCCAAAGCCTTTTATCGGCTACTTTACAAACTCTCCACAAAACATCAATCCCAAAGGAGGTGCAGCCACTCTCGTTAAACGCAACATTCCACACAAGTTAGTTTCTCAATTTAATACAGTCCAAGCAATTGCAATAGAAGTTAATATACCCACTCCTTTGACACTCATCAACGCCTATATTCCACCAACACAAAACTTTACTGAACCTGATATTTTCTCCATACTCCCCCGATCGCATGTCCCCTTAATAATTGTGGGCGATTTCAACGCCTGGAGTCCATTGTGGGGATCAAAACAGTCTAACAATCGCGGTACAACAATAGAAAACGTTATTATGTCAAATAACCTTTCTATCCTCAATGACGGCTCCCCCACCCATTTCTCCACCCATAATTCCTTTACCCATATTGGTCTTACTCTTGCTTCGTCCCAATTAATCCCCAAATGTAATTGGAAAAGGATTGACGACATGTATGGAAGTGATCACTACCCGTTACTGACTAAAGTACTTTCTAACCTAGCACCCAGTAATCTAATGAAATCTCCAAAATTCAATACCGACGCCGCTAATTGGAATCATTACCAATCTTTATGCGAAGTAAATTTCAAGAAGTGGAACACTACCAATATCCATAACCTCACAGCCAATATTACCAAAGCCATCAGATCGGCTGCCAACATCGCCATCCCTCAGAGTAACACTACCTCCATAAAAAACTATTCTGCATGGTGGAATAGAGATCTGCTCGCCCTTAGGGTTAACAAACAAAGACTCTGGCACTCATACAAAATTTTCCCATCTGTAGATCTGCTCGTGGCCTACAAAAGAGCTAATGCTCAGTTTAAAAAATCGGTAAAAGAAGCCAAAAGAAAGGCGATGTCCAACTTTACCGCCGATATCAACCCATCTTCGAAGCCAAAGAAAATCTGGGCTAAGATCAAAGCTCTTACTGGTATCCCAACACCTGCCATAAAACTTATTCAACTACCAACCCGGTCCCTCACAGCGACATCAGAAATAGCTAACGCGTTTGCCACTACCTGGGCAAAGTACGCGGAAAACTCAAACTTCCCAATCGATTATACTAACCGCAAAACATCAACATTAGCTCATCACTACAAACCATCAAATGTTTCTAACAGAGCAACCTAAACAAGAGCGGCAGCGTCGTTTATCTGTCAAAAATTCCTCATGCCCATACAATTTGTATGAAGCCGACCGAAATAACGAGGCGGCAACGCCGAGCATTTGGAAAATCCGATTTTGACAGCGCGTTAGGAAGTGATGTTAGCTGCAGAAAACGAAGAATTGACATTGTTGATGATGATTTGTAGTTGTTGTTCCTTGATTTGACATAGCGCTGCCGCTCTTGTTTAGGTACGACAACTAAGCGGTAGCGCTAGGCGGTGGAAATCGCGACGCTCTCCGCTCTTGTTTAGGTTGCTCTGTAAAGATGCAACCTTTTTGGAAGCCGAATTCACCTACGTCGAACTCGAGCTTGCCCTTCAGCATGCCAAAGGGAAAACGCCAGGTAAAGATCGCATTTCTTACCCTATGCTTCCCAAATCTGCCAAAAATGCAGTGTTGTCATTGTACAATAAAATACTTGATGCCGGTACCTATCCCCATTCGTGGTTATCCGCTTCTGTCCTTCCGATTCTGAAACCAAATAAATCCCCCCAACTTATAAATATCTATAGACCTATATCCCTCCTTTCATGTGTGGCAAAAATACTAGAAAAAATGCTAACCCAACGACTTATGTGGTTTATCTCCAAAAAACAGCTCGGTAAGCCATAACCAAGTAGCCTTCAAAAGAAAACATGGCGTCCTAGACATTTTATTACAGACGCACTTTCAACCAAGAACCACGTTACTATCCTCTCTACCGATTTCGAAAAAGCCTTCGACCGTATCGGAGCCCATGTCGTTTTAGAGCAACTGTCCAGCTGGCGTATCGGACCAAAGGTATACAATTTTGTAAAATCTTTTCTGACTGGACGAAAATTTTAAGTAAAAATTAACGGCGAATCCTCCTACCCTTTTCCCCTTGAAAACGGGATTCCACAAGGCTCACCACTATCGGTTGTACTTTTCACAATTGCCTTCGAAAAACTCAACAAAATAGCAGGCAATTTCCTTCCGAATCTGTGCCGATGATGCGATTTTTTATACTAAATCAAAAGATCTTTCAACAGTCGAAAGGGATTTTTCCAACTTAATACACGATATAAACGCTTGGGGAAAATTCTCAGGCACTACACTGACTTACAGCAAATGCAAGGTACTACACATATGCCGAAAACACAATTGTCAACCCATAAACATAAGCGTAAACAATGCGGGGATAGAGAACGTAGCCACACATAAAATTCTGGGTATAATTTTTGATAGCAAGTACACCTTCAAACCCCACTGTTCCACACTAAGAACTAACCTCTTCACCAGGCTAAACATAATAAAGTATTTGTCTTCGAAACACCTCCGCATACATCAAAACACACTTATCAATATTACCCGTTCTCTGGTATTATTAAAAATTGTCACAATCTCCCAATATACGGCTGGTGCGCCAAACAACATCTCACCCTGCTCAATGCTCCTTATCATTCAGCGGTCCGACGAAGCCGAGAATCAAAAAACGGACCATAGCACAACTTTTGCTGTAGTACAAAATGATGGAAGCCTAATATCCAATGGTTGGCTGACTCCTAATTGCTCTATCTTTTCTGCCGAGGTATTAGCTATCCTCGAAGCGTCTGAGTATGCAACAAACAATACCGGCAAATTCTTTATCTGCACAGATAGTTTGTCGGTCTGTATAATCAGGGATAAATTAATAAAACACCCCGACAAAATAAAGATTGTTTGGATACCTAGCCACATGGGCATCCCTATAAATGAAAAAGCAGATTCAGCAGCCAGAAATACATATTCCCACCCCTCCATCTCCTTCGAAACGTTATCCACCATACACAATCACATACATAAAATAATCAAAAACCACTCCGCTCACTTAAACAACCTCGAATGGTCGCAATTCAAACATCCGTACACCCTCATAAACCCTAATTGTAGAAAATCCCTATTCCCAACCTCTCTTTCAAAACACCAAATCACTATATTTATACGACTCCGGCTCGGGCACACTAAACTATCACACGAACACCTTCTTCTCGGCTCTCCCCCTCCGGTTTGCCAGTTTTGTGGAGGACACCCAACAACCCAACACATCCTAGACGATTGTCCAACACTAAACACCAAACTTAGTACTCTATTTGGAACTACGATACTATCCACATTACTGAGTCCAACGCTGCGCATAGCCGTACATAATGTAAAAAATATGCGGCATTGAAATTCTCGCATTCTCGAACCAAGTCCCCTTCGCTCGTGATACGGTAGATTTGGTACGACACGATCCCCTCCGGCAACAAAAACTGCCCAAATCTGCATTACTTTTCGAATAAACGGGCATTAACGTCCTATGAGTAGGACAAAGCTTGCTGCGCAAGAGCAACCCATTATCCTCCGCAAATTGGGTGCACTGCTCGGTAGTGCCAAGGCGGTCACGAACCTTGTAGCAGGTCCACATATTTTTTATTTCGGCACTTGTTCGTACATAGCCTCTTGCTGCCCCTGTGCTGGTAGAGGGTTCGTCTGAATCTGCAAATAAAATCTGTAATACTTATAAATTTAAATACACTTTGATTTTAAAACAATTTTAATTTCTACACAAAAAATACCTTTACCGCTGTTGAATAAAATGAAAATAACGGCACAACTCCATTTGCAAGTAGATGCCTTGGTTGCCACTTAAATCAAACCTGTACTGTAACATTAAACTTCGCCATTGCCACCAACATTATATTTTCAATTTAAAAAATGCTTGTTTTTACTCCTTCAACATCATTGTTATCAAAAATATCTATTTACATTTTCCAGGATCTGGCATCACACATACTTCGCGGCCATCTGACAACAACTGTGTTTAGAACATGGAGCAATTAGCAAGATATATAAATATCGCATTTAGAAGTATTTATTGTTAAAATTTTAGCAAAAAAATATGTACATTATGTTTATAATGTGTTTAAGAAAGTGTATTAACAAAAAGAAAAGCGATTTGTGCGGTTTTTGTATTAAAATATTGCTAAGTCAGTGACGAAATTTTAACAACAAATAACTTTAAAACTATAACAATTTGGACCCAAAATTTGTTAAATATCGGTGAATCAGTGCTACCCCAACCCCCCTGCTAATTTGAGTGAAATATAAAAAAGCATTGGTTCCGTAAAGGAAATCTCAGCCAAGAATATGTTCGGTTGTGTATACTATCATATTCCTTTAGTTACTATACTATCATGTAAGGTTAAAGGGCATATTATTGTTTATCGGTATTTTTGTTTGTAAACACCAATAATGTATGAATGTAGTGGTAATGTGTGTAGTGTATACACAAACATCGTTAACTCTCGCAGGACCCGGCTCCATGGGGACAAGCGTGCTTGTATTGAATCAACGGCGTTCATTCGAGAAATCAGGTGTTGTGTCATCTGTCACGTTCTCTACTCAGGGTTTCCATCGACAACCGTTCAACTGAGGTAGTTCCAACATTTCTCTTACTCAAAGACCCCGAACTGGGAATGCATCGGTGGTCAGAACGACTCAATGCCGGAACAGTTCGAGAGTCAGTCCAGAAAGTCCGCCCTCTGATGGGAAGCTTTTGCGAAACCTGAAGCTCCAGGTGAGGAACAGAAAGCATCATTATCGACGTCACCCAAAGTATGAAGGAATTAACATGTGGCAGCATGCGTGTTTTCGCTGGGGTCAATAAATTCGTGCATCTCTAGCTTAGTCTCGTCCTATAAGTTTTGAAAGTATAAACGTGGTATCTCAAACTCTCTAGCTTAGGGAGTAAATGAACCCATTACAGTGTTCGTCGGAGATGATGTCGTCAAAGCCACAGTCGAAGCTCCATGTTCCCTGTAAAATTATCTACAGTGTTAAGCCTAACGTGTGTTGAGTACCACATCGGAGTTTGATCGGCAGTTACTGATGGGAAATTCTCATTTACTTTAGATGAAACTTACGTCGCTGGCAAGACGAATACCTCCTTTACTATATCTATGCTGTCGATCATGTCATCAACATAGTGGCTCTCGGCTAACGATCGCCGGCGAAGAGGTTGTTAATATATTGTGGGCTGGCTCAGTGAATAAAGGCCTAACGAACTAACGCCTAATTTTTAAAAAATGAAATAATGCCTAAACAAGAACGCCTAACAAGAAAGTGAAAGAACGTCTAACTTTAAAAATGAAGGAAAGCCTAATTTTAAAAATGAAAGAAAATCTAAATTGTTAGGGTTTCTTTCATTATGTAATAACCCCTAATGAAAGAAGACCTAACAATTCGAATTAAAATGCTTAGAACTTTAAGAAAATATATTTTGAAAAGAAAAAAATGTATTTTTAAATTATATTGAACTATAAGTTATGTAAATACAGTTAAATTTTCAACAACTATAGCTCTACATAGAGGACATTTCAAAAAGTTTTCAGCTGCGCTAACTTTTAGCTCATTATGACAGTTCGAGCAAATTTTTAAATGCCGACATGGCAAATATAATATATTTGGCTTTGAAACCAAACACACTATGCACATCGCACCATTACTTTCGCCAAAATAATTGCTTGCTATGTTTGCAACAACAGTCTCGTCGCCATCATCATTTTCATCCTCGCTATCATTATCATCCTCGTTATTACTGTCATAAGGAAGACCATTTGCTTCAAATATGTCCTTATCTGGTTCTAGGTCAACACAAATTTTAGTTTTTTTGAAAACCATTCTTTGCAAAAATTCTTTGGGCGTAATTTTTCCTTGCAAGAGTTCATGACTGGCTTCTTCAATCTGACTTGATTTTTGCTCATATACGGTCTTCTTTTTTTTTGAAGTACCATGGGATCCACCACTGCATATAAGAAGATCAAAATCTCTACTCTTATTAAACTCTTCATCAATAAGAGCTTTAACAAATTTGAAAAAATTTCCATTTTTTTGAATGATGAGGCCAATAACGCCGTTATAGGCCTCGACAGCTGATGTAGTCCGTGTTCTTTTTAAGAAAACCGAAAATACTTCAGGTGTCACCTTGAAAAAAACAACAACAAATTGCTTTTATGATTTTGAAATCTTATAATTTTCCCTTTTACAGAATGTTTACAAGGTGGTGTATGCATTTTGTAAAAGGCAAAACTAATACCTTCATTTTAACATTTTGTAAAAGGGAACTTACCTTTCGCAACCATTGCTTTTCATAATAAATCATGAATGGTGTAAATAATTCTTGCATATTTGTATTCATCAATTCTTCTTTTATGTTCCCAAAAACCGCATTTATTTGTGTAGCTGGTAACAGAGGTAGAGCAAGGATTTTATGGTATATCGTAGAGGCATTTTGATTGTTTCTTATTGAAGAAGCCAATTGTTTCCACTTATATGAAATATTTCTCCTTATTGCTTGGCAATAATGAAACCAACAACCATAGATTTCACCAACGGTGAGTTTATTTCTTATTGCCATTTGAAGACTGACTTCGAAATCAGTTAGAAAACTTTTGGCGCTTAATTCAAATACATTTTCATTAATGTATGAAAATATATCTTCATAGTTTTTTTGCGATTTTTTATCCATAAGTATAAAAAAGAATGGAAAGATCTGAAAAGAAGAATACAAATAACGATAGAATTTTATAATGTAAAATATCTATAATATCACATTTTTTATTTTATACCTTTTCGAAGTATTCAATATGAATTATTAAAAGCTGCTTAAAACATCCATTTGGAACAACTGAAAATGTTCCATCTACTATATATGTCCTATTCATAGGAAGAATATTTTCTTCAATTTTTGGCATAATTTTCTCTGAAGCAAATATGCAAAATGAACCGTTATTCCCTTGGATGCAAGCAATAAAAAATTGATGTTTCGGATCTCCATGCTTCGTTAAACCAAAGTTCGTATAAATGGATTCCAACTGAAATGCCTCTACTACTTCTTGCGCACATTTCGGAGATTTCACAAATGTCTTTGCTACTAATAATTGTAAACCTCTTGCATCTTGTAAAAATCTAAATGTTGAGATTGCTCTTGGTTTCTGCAATAATATCGCATTTAATTAAATTTAGATATTATTAAACTAAATAAATATACGTCTCACCTTGCACAAACATCGTAGAAACTTCTTTTGATTGTACTTAGCGCATTCATATCACTCAAAACTGAGGACGAATTCAAACATTCACTTTTAATTTTACTTACACACTTTAATTCATTTGCCAGGTTTTCCGACTCACTATGATTATGTTCAATGACATTTTTTGGTTTTTGACATACGTCATTCACTAATTCAACCTTTGCCTTGCATTTTTTATTTATACATACATAATACTTTTATTTCTTATTAATGTTTTAAATTTATACAATTGTTTTTCTGATATTACATAAAGCAATTTTGAATTAATCCTCTTGCCAGAAATTATTTCGTAATCCATTTTTAATTATAATATAAATTTCAATGTCCAACACTTATGAATGACTTGCTCGTAGTGATAGAAGTTTACCGAATGACAACTGATAACAAAATGCTAAAACATTTGTCTAACCGTAAGTACAACCGTTAGTCTTCAACAAATTCACGCATAATAGTAATAAAAACCACACTTTTAGCAAAATGAAAAATCGCCTAACATTAATGAAAGAAAGCCTAACAATCAAAAATGAATAAATACCTAATTAGGCGTTTCTTCATTTTTGATTGTTAGGCTTTCTTTCATTATGAAGAATCTCCTAACAATTTTAATGAAGAAATTCCTTAAATGTTAGACATTCTTTCATTATAAACAACCGCCTAATTCCTATATGCAATTTTTAGGCATTATTTTTTTTTTTTTAGGCGTTAGTTCGTTAGGCCTTTATTCACAGAGCCTTGTGGGCTACTAAGTGAACAGGTCGCCTCGAAAATCATCACAGACAACACAAATTCTATAGGTTTGCAATGTCCCGGCTCGAGCCACTTGTAATTTTGATCCTCGGATCGTATTCAAACAAAATGGTACATGTCCTCTCAAAATGTACACCAGGTAAGTTAACTGACGGTGTCCATTCAGAAGCTTGGACTAGAGATATATGACCGTGGTTTTAGCAGCCGCATATAACAATACTCGGACATTTCCTGGCTTGTTTGAGTTGTTCATTGGAAATATCGGAAGATACAAACAGCCTTTGGCCATTAGCGACTTAGCTGATAAGGGTTTGGTGCATTATTTTCTTTCACAAGTTGTGATCTTGGCCGAAAGTAAATTTCGCTTATTGCAAAACGAAAGTCGACGAGTTTGGTAGTATATAATATATATAAGTATGACTTAAAAAATAAAAATCAAAATTTGTGTCAAATAACAGAAAGGGAATTTCGGCTAGGAAGTTTGAGATATTTACCCACAAGTACAATAATATTTCGACAATTTTCGCATATACAAACATATGGTCCGACAGCTAAGCATTCTGAAGTTTGTACGTGTACAAAATTTGTACCACCTATTACCACATTGAAAAATGTATAAAATTATTCGTTGAAGTGTTATTAATCGTCATTGTAAAGTGCAACTGCAACTAGCTACAACTTTATATTTTATCAATATATGTATGTATATTGGTCTTTTTGTACAATAAAACAGTAGTGTCTCCAATTAACTAAAAAGCTGCTGATAAATTAACTTTGATATTAAACAAGTTGAAAATCAGTAACATACTGGTTATAGAGTTAGGGAATACGAATTTGATGTTAAAATTGTCAAAAACAAAATGGCGGATCGAAAATGGCAAACCCAAAATTGAAAAAAGTACGTTACACTTGTAAAAATGCGCACTGGAGGGTTTTCGGGGTCGGAGAAGAACATTTTTAGATTGCAATTTCAAAAAAAAAAATGGCGGATCAAAAATTAAGGAAAATGACGTTAACCTCGCAAAAACACGTACTCGGGGGTTTTCGGGGTCGGATAATGAGTTGATTTTAAAGTTGTTTTCGCCATGGTAGATGGAAAAGTGAAAAGTTCTGTAACGGGAACGACGTTGGCTATGCGAAGCTATTTATGCAAAGCTACTTCAAAAGACTTCAACAATCTTGATGTCATTATAAATAAATATGTAGAAATTTGCAATTTGCAGTTCTGTATTGCACCTTTACACGCATGGATCAGATTTATGGAGTGGTTTCTACATTTGTCATATAAATCTGTTCAATAGGAAGATGATAAAAAGTGACAGGCGCGTTCTGACAAAATGAAGGAAGATGTGAAATCACAGAAGAGAAAAATTCAAGATAATTTTTGGATAGAGCTGGGATTAAGCATTAATATTCCAAAAGTTGCCGGAGGAACAACCAATGATGAAAACACAGTTCGTAGATTTTTCGAAAATGTCCTATTGACAGCAAAAATATTGCAATTGGATGCAATTGGATTGATGGCGGATTGCAAAGTTTTGTTGCAAGCAATATCAAGTGGGTTTGCTATTAATGTAGAAAAATTCCGTATCCTCTGTTTAGATGTAGCGAAGCGTTACGTGCAGTTTTAAAAATAGTACCCAATGCCAACGACAGTGCACATTGTGCTCCTACATGGTTTCGCAATAATTAAAGCAGCTCCGCTACCGATGATGCGCGAGATTAACGCAATAAAGACATCAAGAAGATTCGCGAAAATTTTGCTAGAAAATCTTCGCGCACACATACCATGGAAAATGTTTTTAAGATAATTCTGGCATCTTCAGATCCACTCATTTGAAGTTTGCAAAAACTGAAACAGAAGACAAGTGACCCGTTGCCTGAAGAAAACTTACTACATTTAAATCCTCCAGATTTGACTTTGTAAGACACTGCTTCTATTGCTAATGATGATGCATGTCGTGACATTAGAGACTATGACTTTGATTTATAATTTGCGCGAAAAGATACGGTTAGCGATAAAATTTTGGCCGACTATTTTGGATTCGGCGTTTTGTGTTTTAGAATGTCAACCTCAAATTCGTATTCTACGACCCCAACAACACCAGAATACTGATTTTAATGTGAGCGCCACACAAATTTTCGATTTTCGGTCCCCCATTTTGAAGACGCCATTTTGTACTTTGAAATATTGACCTCAAATTCGTATTCCCCGACCCCAAAAACACCAAAATACTTCCATTTTGAAGACGTCATTTTGTATTTCGAAATTTCATCCTCATTTTCGTAAGGATAAAGTTTATTTATGGAATTTCGTATTCTCCAACCTCGAAATTAGTAACAAAAAGTTATAGAATTTTGGTCGACTATTTTGGATTCGGCATTTTGTATTTTGGAATCTCAACCTCAAATTCATATTCTACGACCCCAAAAAACCAGAATACTGATTTTAGTGAGAGCAACACTAACTTTTCGAATTTCGGTCCCCATTTTGAAGACGCCATTTTGTATTTTGAAACTTTGACCTCAAATTCGTATTCCACGACCCCAAAAACACCAGAATACTGATTTTTGTAAGAGCAACATAAATTTTTCGAATTTCGGTCCCTCATTTTGAAGACGCCATTTTGTATTTCGAAATTTTTTCCCTTATTTTCGTAAGGATAAAGTTAATTTATGAAATTTCGTATTCTCCGACCCCGAAATTAGTAACTATTGGTAGGTTATGAATGTACCACTTCTTGTGAAGTAAGTATGCAGGAAGTATAATCTTGGCCCAGCCGGAAAATGTTTTGGAATGAGGCCATATCGCTAACGCATCTAAAATGATACCATCGATCGCAATCATCAAAGCAAAACATTCGCGAATCTTCCGCCTGTAAACAAATTTTAGACTGTAGCGTTCTGGCATTTCGGCATTTGGAATTTTTCAAGTTGAGAAAATAAACATTTAATTTTGAGTATTTCTAAGCAGAGACCGAAAATAACCTTTATTTTCATTTTGTCAAATCAAAACATCATTAGGAAAATTTTGGTCAAAACAAAACTCAAATACACCGATGTAATGCTTTTGGCACATACTGTGCAAATCTGACTTTATTTTTATTCTGAAGATTTTTTGTATAAAATTATTGCATAATCATTATTATAGGATTTTTATTTTTTTCGTCATATTTGATCGATATTTTGTGATTTCTATTTTTTCGATCATGTTTGATCGTTATTTTTGAATTTTAATTTTTTCGATCAAATTTGATCGCTATTTTATGATTTTTATTTTTTCAATCAAAAATAATCGTTGTTATTGGATTGAAATTTTTCCGATCAAATTTGATCGATATTTTGTGATTCAAATTTTTTCGATCAGAATAAACGCCGGAACTTGGTTTTTATACCCAACTTATATTTATTTGTATATATTTGCCTTATTTTCGTTATTTTATTTTGTGAATCATATGTGACTCATGGACGTGAGACGAAACATTTTCTTTACCACGTTCAATGAGTCACATATGAACACATCGACCATAGTTATTACTTTGCATGACAAATAAGGTTTTAAGTACCGCCACTGCAGCCTTTTTAGTCGGCCAACTATTTACGCACTGACCCATCTAAATTGTCGGGTTGGTGGTGGGTGCGCATTCTGCAGACGAAATAGTTGGCCGGTAAAGTCTAGTGTGAGTGGGGGCCTTTAGGTGATATTAACAGTTCACTGCCAAATGCATCCTAACGGGAATTCGATTAGTAAGTTATCTAATTCTTTATTAGTTTATTTGAGGTTATATTTGGTGAAGTTTATTTTATATTTTGTGATTCTTATTTTTTCGATCAGAATAAACGCTTAAAACTTTTCGGCGATGACAATCCAAGCAAGTTATCAATTACGTGTCAAAGGTGTTCAAAAGTTCTGAGTTTGAAATTTTAAAATGGGTCGCAAGCGAAATTCTTGTACATATACGCGAATACTTTATTATTGATGACGACATAGCGGAGTGCAAATCGTGCAAAAAAAAATTTAATGCTTTGTCGGCGACTAATGTAAATCGACATTTAATTAAAGAACATCCTGATCTCCATTCAGAGTATAAAGAAGAGACGAAAAAGCAGAAGGTAGATGTAGATAGTGTTGCTGACAGAAAAACAAAATTCACTGTAGAGATGTCCCCAAACGATGATATTGGTGCCTGTGTTGACCTTGTTACATTTGATGCACGACCTTTGGCGATTTTGGACTCAACGGCCTTTCAAACGTTAGTAAATCCAATATTTGTGGGGCTTAAGTTGCCTAGAATAACTTAAAAAAATGTAGTGAACTTTGTTGAGGAAAAATACCAAAATCTGAAATTGGAGATAACAGAGAAGCTTCATAGGAGAATTATATGTATGTCTTAAAGTAGACATTGCCACGCGCGGTGATCGAGCTATATTAGGCATGAACGTCCAGATTATACTGGAAAACAAAATACATATATTCCGAGAGTATGCTTGAAATAAAAAAAAACATACCGCAAATAACCTAAGGATAGAAATAGGTTGAATATAAGCCAGGTATTTACATTTTTAATCAATTTTTATATGTACATATCGTCCCGTTTCTGCGTTAACCTCGTATCTACATTAGAGTAATTTTTCAGGAATAAAAAAAAACTGTTTATTTTCCTTCAGTGAAACAATAGTTTATTTCTTTTCTTTTCGGGTTGGTTGTGCTCCTATTAATATGTACCTACTCTATTTAGTTTTTTGTTTGTTTACGATTAGTTCGATGTTTTAGCAGTCTTTGTTAGTTACGAGCTTTCCGCCCATGTCTTTTAATGCGCGAAAATAGCAGATACGAGGTTATTGCTTATGTATAGAATATTTGTTGATCACCGTAATTTTTGTGTTAAGAAAAAACCTAATTTATTTTTATTTAAAAGTAGTTGTTAAATGTTTATTTGTTAAAAAAAAATTATTTAAATACGACTTGATTTAGACTTTTGAAAAATTAAGAGTATTTCGAAAAGTAAAACTTTATATTTGCTGTAAGAATATGTTGATTATTAAATAAATATATAATAGGAATTGATTTTTTTTTATTTCATTTCATTTTCATTTATTTATTTCATTCTTTAGGGCTCTTTCTTTATCTCTATCCTTATCCATCCTCGCCTTATTTTTATTAACAATGTGCTGGTTATATGCATTTTGATCAATGTTGCCGTTCTTGAAACTAAAGCACTGATCACATTGATCTTTTTTGGGTTTAAATAAACCAATGTTGAGAGTATGGGTATTTTTCAAAAAGGATACGTAGGAGGATTTTTCATTTCGTGGAAAATTTTTATCTACGATGTACTGTTCTACTACTGCTCTAAAAATATCTTTATAAGAGTTATAAGTAAGGTCGACGTACTGCTTGTCTGTTTTTTGCCTGCAGTAATGAGATTCCACCTTGGGAAGGATTTGCAAGAAATCTTTTATGTGCTTTTCTTTTTCAAGATTGGTTTTAGACAATTTTTTTATTTGCTTTGTTCTTTGAAGAGGTACCCCATATTCACTACATTTTCCAATCCAATTATTAACAGCGAATTCTCCTAAGCCAAATGTACTTAAAAACATACCTTTGCACACTGGTACTTTTTCATTTCCTATTTTTAGCATATATTTTAGTGATATATTCCGCCTTGAATTATTATTACTTTTATTTGTACGGCGAGCTACGGCACACTTTTCCACTAGGCTGGCGATCAACACTTTTCGCTGTTCCCAAGTCATATTTTTCCAAAATAAATTAAACAATTCTTTCCTGCTGGTCTCTGCAACTTCATTGGATTTAAAATATTTACTCTTCTTACACTTGATTGAATTGCAGCCAGGTTTTATAATACGTTTTTCTCTTTTCTGCTTTCCTATTACCTTACCCTTCACTTTTTTTGCACTATAATACTCCTTTCCTTGCTCTCTTGCTTTTTTGATTATATTTTTCTTCCACTTATCTGGTTTCCCTTGGCCTCTCTTTCCACGATGACAGGAATCAGTTGAATCACTAAAATAAGTTGTTGTAATTGGTTCCGAATTGGCGATAGAATCCTGATCGGCATTGTGATACGAGACCAAAATATTATGCTCATCTTATTCAATAAATTCCCCTGTTTTTTCGTCTAGGAGAAACCCTGTGTAATCTACAGGATTTTCATTACATTCAATTAGCGTTAATTCACCAGTGCATTCATCTAATACTAAAACTTGTTGCTTGTCCAAAAAATTTTGTGCTTGTGGTACTACCGGTGCCTAAATAATAAGTACGTGCATATCTAATTAACAATTATTTATAAATGCAACGTGTTAAATAGTTGATCTTACGAATTGTTGTTTTATTTCAAATGTGTTTGCTAAACTGACTCTCTGATGAA
This sequence comes from Philophylla caesio, assembly GCA_963971545.1. Lineage (NCBI taxonomy): Eukaryota > Metazoa > Arthropoda > Insecta > Diptera > Tephritidae > Philophylla > Philophylla caesio. The sequence continues at coordinate 64,974,459 of OZ020607.1, forward strand.
TTTCGCTAGTCATTTTTTAATCTCGAATTAAGTCAAAGCCGCCATTAACAAAGTAAAATATTTTGAGGTTAGAATAACATTTATTTATTTTATTTATTTTATTTAAAAGAGTAACAATCATAAATAATTGTAGCACTTAAACTTTAAAGCACTGGCTGCCTGGGCCTTCGGCTTACTGGTTACTTAACCTAATGTTTGTGTAATTGTTTGTGTACAAAGATGTGTTTGTGTTTAGTGAATATCTTAATTGTGGTTGTAAATGATGTGTTGCGGTAGGGAAGGGAGTGGACAGATTGGAGTAGGTAGAATTGTATATATGCTTATATTTAGTTTGCAATGTTGGAGAACAAGCGAAAGCTTGGCTAAATTCTTAATTTGGCTATTGTTACAAATTTACATATTGCGCGTATATTGCTATCTTCTGTGATTTTTAAAAGATCGGACGGTTTTGGGTTTGTGAACACGGAAGCTCTAAGTTGCTGCAATTCCTGGCAAACATCTAATAAGTGTGTTGTCGTGAAGTCGCTTGAATTACAGAAAGGGCAGGAAGGTTTGTTTGAACCACTTAGGAGATAGACGTGTGTAGTTAACGTCTGGCCTATTCTGAGGCGCGTGAACCTTTTTATACTATGACACGAAATGTTTATGGGATACATTACTCTCGCTCCATTTGAATTGTAGCATTTATAGTGGTGTTGATAGTCATTCCACGCACTTGTGTAGCTTTCACACATAAATGCTTGTATTAGTTTGTGTATATCCTTGCTTGTAAAAAAATTGCTTAAGTGGAGAGGTTCTTTGCTGGCTTCTTTTGCTCTGCTGTCAGCGAACTCATTTCCACGAATTCCAATATGTCCAGGAACCCACATTACTTTTATGTTTCCTTTGTTTGCAAGTAAGACGTTTCGTATATTTCTTATTATTGGGATGTCATTAAAGTGGTTCTGAAGAGCATCCAAAGTTGATTTGCTGTCACTGCATATAATTGTTTTGCTTCCTCTTTTAGAAGCAAAAAATACTGCTTCAAACATAGCAGCTGCTTCGGCTGTAAAGACCGAGCAGGAAGATGGTAAGGCGCCAACAGCAATAGTGGCACCAAGCTCGTTTACGACTGCAAACGTGATGCTGGTGTCAGATTTGGATCCATCCGTATAAATTAGCTCCCATTTGTTTGCTAGTGGATCAACAGCCTCTCTGAAGTACTGCAGATATTCCTTCGAACAAGTTGATTTTTTTGAATACTTGAGTAGGTCATTGATGAAGAGTGATTTAGAGTTGAAACCTGGCGGAACTTAGAATAACATACATGCTTTCAATTCTGGAGAAATAAACGTACTATCTGTATATGTATAACCGATTTAATACACAATACAATAAGAAATTTTTGGCGTAGAATACGTCTTACCTTACGGTATGGGCACCCATGTCAGGTTTTTATTGTTGTAATCTCTATTTCTTTAATTAACGGCTCGGTTAATTTTTTTTTTTTTTTGTAGTCAAATGAAGATGTTAGCTTTCGTTTGACATACATTTCATGTTGGTTGATATCTTCCTAATATTTAAATTTCTCAAATGAAAATTGTATAAACACATGCACACAAATATGTGTGTTTGGATTACGTTTAATTTGGATTATATTCGAAATGATGCTCCCACAACTATTGATAACACAACCATTGACTTAGTTTTTGCGAGAATTTTAAATGTTAATTTAAAAACATATTTATCCTATTTTTCCCATCATAAGCCTATATTCTCAAAAGTAACTTTCAAATAATCAAATATATTTGGGTCTGTTATTTATCATTTATCTTTACTATTGATAACTACCATTGACTTCATTTTTGCGAGAAATTTAATTGATAATTTAAAAACATTTTTATCCTATTTTCCTATCATAAGCTTCTGTATATCATCCAAAGTAACTATCAAATAAAGAAATTCATTTGCTTGCATTATTTATTATTATAAATTATCATTATACATATGTTTTCTGTCTTATCGGATGGCGTATTCTACGTTAAACTTAATGGCCGTGTCTCTGACACAGCCTCCTTCTTTTTAATTTGTTTCACTTTTTATATCCAACCAGTTTAAGTTATTATTTTCTTATCAAACGGCTTGCTAATTTGAATTTTATATACTGCGTGTGCAGATACGAGGTTTTTGATGTGTAAACATCTATAGCCGCGGTAGGGCAAATCTCTTACGCTAATACTACCATAAAAACTCCATATAAAAAAAAGTAAGACGTTTTTGATTGGTCAAGAACGACTCTGTGTGAAAATGCGTGTGCCGTCTGACGTATGTGTTAGTATTATATTGACCCAGAAAGCAAAATCAATTATCTTTGTGTTGCATGCAATTAGGCGCATAATTTTTATAAACTATGCGGCTTAAAGCATAGGGTGTTCTCTAAATTTAGATTGACACAGTTTAATCGGTTTGCTCGTGCACGGGAATTAGGAAACAATTTTCAGTGGCATTCACTTATCTTGGGTGGAGATTTTAATTTTAATTTCGCGGAAACAGAAGCGGTACCACTCAATAAATTTTTGTTTGATGCATTCTTTCTATTATTCATAGTTTTATACTTAAGAACCAAAAAAATTCATTTCTCCTTGAAAAATTGCAAATTGCTCATAATTCTCTTCCCACTATTCTCCGCCTATTCTTTGTTTATTATTACTCAAGATATTTCATACGCAACGGGATTACGCAATCTTGTATTCTATCATTCTTGGTTTGATGGAACAAAAAACCTGTTTGATTTGTCCGAACATACACCTGTCCACTTGACAGCTTTGCCAGATAGAAATGCAGTGAAGAGAAGAGTTAATGCCAATAAAGGCTGTTAATGCAGATAAGCTCCCATGTCTGTCTTGGGTATTATCTACGTTCTTTGGTATTGACACAAAAAGCAAAATTAATTATATTTAATCGGGAGCACCCTGTACCTTTGAGTTGCATGCAATTAGGCGCAAATTTTTACAAACTGTGTGCAAAGAACGTACATTATCTACGTTCTTTGCTGAGTGAATTAGAGCACAGCGTGTTCTCTAAATTTTGATTGAAATTCCCTTATTCGCTTTGCGTTGGTACTACTTTTGAACAGCTGATCGCTTTGTGTTTCTACAACTCAGCTGATTGGTGTTCTTTAAAACAATAAATTAAACGTTTAAACTGGAGGTATATAACCGAAATGCAGATAATATTCATGTTTCTAAATAAATTACAGGCCAAATACTAATATTAATTATTATTGTAGAGAACATCGCAATCATTAAGAAGATCCAGAAACGCTGGATATCAACGTGCCTACCGAGAACGTCAACGCCAAAAAGAAATTAATAGGCTACGTGGACATTTACAGCAGCAACAACAACATTTACAACAGCAACAACAACCAAATTACCAAAACATTGAATTGCAATATGAGCATTATCTTAACCATGTTAATGCCCATAAACAATTTAAATTAAAAATGATCGACAACGACTTTGGATACGCATGCGCTGTGTGTGATAGATTGTGGTTTAAAAACGACCTTAAAGCTATGCCTGCTGGCCGTTTTTTCCAGACTACTTACCAGTATTGAATCAAAGGTGTACGTTTCTTATTTTAGCTATCATAAGCCTATTTTAACTATTGCAACATAAATAATAAAATAAATTAAATTTTAAAAATTAAACAAGATAAATATGTATGATTGACTTAACCCTTGAATGCCCATGATACCTTTAAAGATACAACCATTATTAACGAGATTGTAAAGTATTATATAGGGGTTAATATTTCTAAATACTGCAAATTTAACAGTTTACACATCTACCTTGAGTTCAAACACTCACATCTTTTTTCTTTAATTCTGTGGTATGGATGTAAATACGAGGAAAAAGAATGTGCAAGAAAAACATTACCGTTATGTTTTTTTGACATTCGAATTGTCACCCTATATTCGGTGATAGCTTCTCAGTGCTGCCACATAAAAAAACGATTTTATCAAAAAACGTAGTTACGTGGTTAACGCAGAAACGGGACGATATATAAGATTAGTATGTATTGATGTTAACATATTTCCACAGGTGTATTCGATAACGACGGATAATGCGCGCAATATGGTAAAAGCGGTAGAGCTGATGTGCGCGCACAGTGAAAAAGAAGAACATGATGAAGATGCTTCTGATGACGAAAATATTGAACATGAAAAAGGCGTAGATTTTTACGAAAAATTATTTATTTATTTATTTTTATTTTAAAAATTTATTATATAAATACAAGAATCGTGGCACTGGCTTCGAGGCCTTCAGCCATCCTGTTAATGCTACGTATGTGTGTGTTAGTGTGTTATTTATTGTCTGTAGAGACTTAATGTATAAATAAACTTATTTCTTATGTACTGCATTTTACAGCTTGGAAAATTATATGCATTTTAAGAGATTATTGTTTTTAAGTATTTCATATATAAGACTTATGTTTTGCGTGGAAGGATCTCTCAGTGCTTCGATTACGATGTTGATGTCGGAGTCCGGAGTCGTTTGAAGCAGTGCACATTGACACAAAAGGTGATTTAATGAGGCAGGGTTACCGCAACGCGGGCAGCTAGAAAGACAACTGCTTGTAAGCAGATGTGAGTGTGTTATGATGGTGTGGCCTATCCTCAGGCGAGTGTACGGTCGTATCCTGTAGGACTCCATTGCTGCCGGGTAAATTGCTTTCGTTCGATTAGGGTTTATAATGCTGTAGTAATATGTCTGCCATTCTGCTGCAAGTGCTTGCTGCCTATTGTTTTTTATGAGGTGGAAGAGGTCGTTTTTGGTATAAAAATCACATGTAGGAACTGGCAGTTTTATAACGTTTTTTGCCGCTAGGTCGGCGCCTTCGTTTCCCTTGATACCCACATGGCCAGGAACCCACATAATTTTAATTTTTTTCGGAAAATTTATTAAGGTATCTCTGATTGTAGCAATGATAGGGTTCGCGTTATGTGGTGAAATTAAGGCTGAAACACAGGCTTTACTATCCGTGCATATAAAGAATTTCCCTTTTGATTTTTTGGCGTGCTCAACACCGTGAAATATGGCTGACGCTTCAGCTGTGTAGACTGAGCATGTTGTAGAAAGTAGTGAGTTGTAAATCGTTTCTCCTTCATTATTGACCACGGCAAACGAGGTGGACTCAGCAGATTTGGATCCATCTGTAAAGATAAATTTCCAGCCTTTCGATTGATTTGAGTTTTGTATTTCGGCGAAGTAGTTTCGAAACTCGATGCCGTGTTTTGCTTTGACATTTCAAAAAGTTGATTGTCGAAGGATGTTTTGTTGATTTTCCATGGAGGCTGCTTTAGGCGCTTATGTTGCCTTAGATTAAGTGTGATGTTGTTTGCCCTGGCAAAATTAATACATCTCAAGATTGTTGATGGAATTCTGGGTTGTCTTATCCTTTTCATCGAACTTTTGAAAATGTTTGTTAGTGACGGGTTCGATTTATCAAACGCTTTTGAGAGTAGCCTATGTGTGGAATCATGTGTTCTATTTAGAATTGATGGCAAACCGGACTCCGCCAGAATGTTTTTGATTGGGGATGTTGGGAAGGCTCTTAGACTTCGTCTTACTGCGCAGTGGTGTGGACTTTGTATTAATTTTATGTTTTTTTTGGCGCAGTGGCCATATATTGGTAGTGCGTAGTCAATTTTTGAAAGGATTGTGGCTTTAACGATATGAGTCAGTACGTTTGGGTGTATAAAAGAGTGTTTAGATGAGAGATACTTTACAATGTTTAGCCTTACAACTAGAGAGTTTTTAACGTGTTCACAGTGCTGTTTAAAGTCATACTTAGAATCGATTATTAATCCTAAAATCTTATGGTTGGTTTTACAATCGATGTTAGTGTTGTTAAAGTTAATACTAATATTTCTGCAGTTTCTTTTTCTGCATATGTGTAGTAGTTTTGTTTTTTCAAGAGGCAGAGATGTGTCTGAAGTATGCGACCATGTTGCAATATCTCTCAGAATATTTGTAAAGGTGTTTTGGACTGTGCTTATGTTAGAGATTTTTGAGTAAATTACAACATCGTCTGCATATATTTGGTGTTCAATGCCTTTATGTTTAGTTAACAAGTGGCTTAGTTCGTCGAAAGCGATTATGAACAGAAACGCAGATAGGGGAGAGCCTTGTAGCGTTCCGTTGCTCAAAGGCTTAGTTGATGACACATAGCCGTTGATGCATACTTTTATTTTTCTGTTCGTTAAGAAGTTCTTTACAAACTGTATAATTTTAGGGCCGATTCCCCACTTTGTTAGTTGCCTGATCACAATGTGTGGTCCTATATTGTCAAATGCTTTATGAAAATCTAGAGAAATAATCGAGGCGTGATTTCGGCTGGACAGAGCGTTGGTTACGAAGTAGTCAAGATGCAAAAGGGCATCTATGGGGCCATGTCCTCTTCTGTATGCTACTTGATTTGAAGATATGAGATGGTTTTTATTTGTGTACCACATTAGCCGATTCGCAATAATTTTTTCAAAGACTTTCCCCATGCGCGGTAGTAGCGAAATAGGTCTGTAACTTGTTAGTTCTGATGCTGGTTTTCCCTGTTTTTGAATAGGAATTATGCAAGATGTCTTCCAAAATTGCGGATATATGCCAGTGTCATAAATTTTGTTGTAAAGGTCAAGCAAGCGGAGTTTGAGATCAATTGGTGTATTACGGATGATCGGATAAGATATTTTATCTTGACCTGGTGTCCTGCCTTTAACTTTTGAAATTGCGTATTGAAATTCAGAGAAAGCAATCTTGCATTCAATTTGCCTTGCCGAGTGTGATAGCAAGGTGACAGAGGGGGGTTGGGTTTGTAAAGTAGCGGTTTTACAGGTTTGGAAAGAGGAGCTGAAGTTTTCGTCTAAGCTCTCAGTAGAAAAGTAATTCACAAATAGTTCTGAAATAGCGGCTGTGTCGGACACGGCACCCGTTGGTGCATTGATGACGTTGATGGTTGATTTAACTTGAGTACCCGTTAGCTTTTTAATATCGGCCCAGATTTGTTTGGGCGTTGAAGACGGGTTGATATTCAGCGTAAACTCCTGAAGACATTTGCGTTTGGCTTGTTTTGCAGAGCGCCGGAAGGCGGCGTTGGCCTTTTTAAAAACTAAAAGATTTTGTTCTGAGTGGTTGCGTTTAAAAGCATGCCAGGCGGTTTGTTTATTTTGTCTGAGGGCGGCAAGTTCGCTACTCCACCAAAATACCCGTTTTTGAGCTGTAGCGTTTTTCGTTTGGGGTATAGCTGCATTTGCTGCAGAGCGAATAATTTTAGTTACCCTGGCTGCTTCTTGATTTGTGTTGTTGGATGTCGCGACTTTTGTGCAGTTATGTGTGCAGAGTTTCTGAAACTTATCCCAATTGGCGTAATTGGTTTTAAATAAGTGCCTTGATTTGAAGGTTTGAGATTTCACCCCGAGATTTACTTTTAAGATTATTGGGAAATGGTCACTGCCATGTAGATCGTCGAGTAACGTCCACTCGCATTTGGACGAGATGGAATCAGTGCATAGGGTGATATCGATATGGGAGAGGGTACGGTGTGTGGAAAAATGTGTAGCTTGGCCATTGTTTAAACAAATTAAACTAGAGGAGAAAATAGCATCTTCAATTAATTTTCCTCTTGCATTTGTTGTTGGTGAACCCCAGATGGGGCTCCATGCATTTCAGTCGCCTGCAAGAATTGTTGGTGGATTGGTTTGCTTTAATAATTGCAATATATCGGATGTTCTGAAATGTTGATTAGGGGGAATATATGTATGTAACAACTATGTTGATTTTTTGGTTGAGATCGATTTCTATTGCCAGCGCTGACAAATTAGATAGCATGTTGATTTTTTTGTAGTTGCAGTCTTTTCTAATTAATATTGCGATACCTTGTTTACTTGATGTAATATGTGGCAGATTGTAGAAAATACCAACATATTGTGATGGTGTGAAAACATTAGCATTGCATGCAAGGTGAGTTTCGTTTAATAGAATTATAAGTGGTGAGTGATCTTTGATCAATATTTGTAATTCGTGGTTGTTATTTGTGTATCCATTTATGTTCCATTGTAATATTGTTGTCATTGCGAGAAAAAATAAAGGTAAAAAATGAAGTCAGGGGATGGGAGAAGAGAAAAAAAAGAAACTGATGCATTAGTTGACTAGAAGCTTACGCTCTCAATATCAGAGGTGCTGTAGTCATGCTCAGCTTTGCTTTCGGAACTCAAGTGCTCCGATACGTAATCTGTCTTTTCCGTGGCTACGTAGGATGACATCTCGTCATCACTGAGCGAATTGAGTGAAATTGGGTTGTTATTGTTGTAGTTTGTGCTGTTGTTTGTGTTGAAATTGGTTGGTGATGGGGATTTAGCATTCGAAATGCTAGAAGTGAGAGTTTTGATGAAGTTGTAGGTTTTGTTATTGGTTTGTGAAGAGTTGATTATTGTTGATTTGGGACTGCTATTTAAAGAGTCGAGAGAAGTTATATTTTTCTTTGTTGTTGGATTGCTTGTAGTTTCGGTGATATTGTTTGGTTTATTGAAGGAGGTGGAGGGTGCTGCTGTGAAATTATTGTTGTTTATTGTGGACTTTATGGTGTGTTTTTCTGTGCTAGTGTTGCTTTTATTGACGGGTGATTGGGAAGAAGGCTTAGCAACTTGAGAATATGATTGAAGAGGCGGAATATTTGACGTTTGTGCTTTATACGTATTCATTGCTTTGCGCATGCTACATTTGTTTATCGTTTTTATTTTGAGGATTTCTTTTGCTTGTACGTATTTTTGGCAGTTGTTCGAGGAAGAAGCGTGGTCATCTGAGCAATTTGCGCACATAGTTCTGGTACATTCGGAATCATTATGTGGTGGTAGGCTGCAGTTAACGCAAGCCGGAGCATTTTTGCAAAATTTCAATGTATGGCCAAGTATTTGGCAAGTCTTGCAGCGCATCGGGTTTGGGTAGTACGGCCGAACAGAAATTTTCCGCCAAGCAACGTTGATATTTTCGGGTAGGGTGTAGGTATCAAAACTCAGAAGTAAAGCGCCAGTTGGTGTTAATGTGTTATTAATTTTTTTTTTGAAATATGTATGCTGTCGTCACACCGTAGTCTTGCAGACCTTCAATTATTTCGCTTTCACTTAAGCTTATAAGGAAAGGCGCAAATATTGTGCCTTTGACGCAGTTGAGGTTGGTCTGGTATGAAGCTGTTATTTGACAGATGCCTGGTAGTGATTTGGAAATCAGAAATTTTTGCGCTACACTTTTGTTTTTTGTCAGGACCAACAAACTGCCATCGCGAAGATCTGTGATCTTAACTATTTCTTTACTAATGGCTAGAATGGCGTTGTGTACACCGAAGCATGAATAATTGGTAAGAGGCTTCTCTTTATCAGTCGACTTCAACAATATAAATTTTGGGTCGTCATTATTGTTGAATTTAATGGCTGGTAATTCGGGAATTTTTTCAAAGGTATTTGGTTTTTTTCGCTTTTTATCCGGACTTGGGGAAAGAAGGGCAAACCTATTTCCCCCTGGTTTGGATGCCCCAGGGGGCATCGCGAATTAACACAGCACTTTTCACTTATTGAGGTAGGTGGGGTTTATTACCCAGAAGCACAAGGTGTTGATAAACACGTTTGGAAATAATCACACACGTGGAGTTTACGCAATTGAGCGCGAAAGTTTTTAATGGATAAACGACTTCACAAGTAAGAGAACAAATGACCGTACGCAACGAAGGCTAGTCGATGACTGTGATTTCAATTAAGTGTGCTGCACATACACTTCAGTTGGCGGTTCATGACTGTTTGAAAGAGCTTGATAACCAAATTATTAGTAAAGTTCGAAAAACAGTTAAAATTCTCAGGACTGCTGCTTTCCGGTAAATAATATAAAAAGTCAAGATAAACTTTCTCAAATATATTTTAATATGGTGTATTATGGAACGACTTTCCGTCATCCCTTGTCAAGTTTAGTTTCGAGACAAACCGGTTTCGGCGATGTGCGTTGTGCCATCTTCAGAGTCGTTTAACGATAAACGGAAATTCGTTCCATCACCATACATCAACCCTGTCGGAAACAACAACAACAACCATAAGGCAAATATTGTCATATATTTATCTCAGATATAAAATCGCTGGATTGCACAAGTCAAAGCCTACATTGGATACTCCTACTCAGTGGAATTCAGCATATGTAATGTTAAAAAGGCTTCTGGAGTTAAAAGATTTTTGTATGGAGAGTTCAGTTCAATCGTTACAGCTGGACGAAAGTGAATGGTTGACGACTGGCAACATTGTGTACCTATGTTTTGCCACCTTGCTATAATCTAACGCTAACTCTGCAGACTAGCCAATTATTTTTCGGCGATTTTCATAAGTTTTGGCTGGAACTACGTTTTGAAATAAGGGCAATCAAGACTCGTGAAAGTGATATTTTGTTTGCATACATAGCTTTTAGACAAAAATCTTTACTAGACAATGAGACATTTGAGGCTGCTATTTTTCTAGACCCTATATTCCGGCGTACACTTACAAACGATGATGGAGCATTTGAAGATGACAGTGTTCGGAAAGCGTTCTAAGAAATTAATAGTTTTCAGAGAAAACGTACTGATGTGGACACCAACGTAATGGAATATTGGGAAAGTGAGAAGTACAATTTTCCATGGCTTCGTAAGCTAGCTTGTATTTTTCAATCCGTCCCAGCTTCCCAAGTAAGCGTAGAACGAGTCTTTTCCATCTTAAAAATTATATTAAGTAACATGCGTTACAATTTATCGCAAGAAAATTTAGAAGCAATTTCAAAAGTGAAGCTTAATAAAAAATTTTCAGCATAACCTATAATTCGAGTTTGTACTTAAAATATGTAAGTTGGGTATAAAAACCAAGTTCCGGCGTTTATTCTGATCGAAAAAATTAGAATCAAACTTGATCGATATAGTTTGATCGGAAAAATTTCAATCCAATAATAACGATTATTTTTGATCCAAAAAATAAAAATCATAAAATATCGATCAAATTTGATCGAAAAAATAAAAAACACAAAATAACGATCAAATTTGATCTAAAAAATTTTAATTGAATCATAACGATTAAATGATGATTTTTTTTTATAAAAATTATAACCGTTACGGTCCCTGTTTCTAAGTTGTTGCTGGAGCCGGGGATCTTATACCCAACAATTCAAAACACTTTCTTTTTGTTGTGAAATGTTTGAAATATCTTTTGTTTATAATTATGTAATTAATTACAAGGCAGAGGTAGTCTTATAATGGCTGAAGACGGAGAGAGGGTAATCGACTTCGTCGGCGGTGAAGAACTGGTAGGATGTTATATGTATATGTATACCAGATGTCAAGCACTATTTGGGTTGACGAGCACATGGCAGAAGATTGAAATTTTTACAAAACAGGAGTAAATTTTATAATATTTTGTTCTTGTAACTTTCATTATTCCATTTAAGTAGTGTTACCCCCTGCTAGGGTAGGCACCTTGTCGTTGGTGCAGGGGCTTAGTCGCGCCTCAGGGAAGATTCGGCCATCCGTTCGTATCTATGGGGTTGGCCTGGTCAGACCTGGGGTGCGATGACCAAGAACTACCACCTCCTAATCCAGGGTGTCAGGCGACCGTGCCCATTGGGCGGTTTGCAGCCAGGAGGTTAAACCGGCTGTAGTATAACGGCGCCTTCTCGGCACCGGGCCGCATCGAGAAGAAATGACGGCCTTACCGCGATAAGGGGCTCTGGTGCGGCGGACTTCCAATGATCCCCCTTTTTAAGAAGTAGACTGCTAGTATCGTGAGTACGAGAAAGCAGTCGTAAGAACATGATGAATCCGAACAACAAAAACAACAGCAACTACAACAATAACAGCATTGACAACAACAGCAGCAGAGGCAATACAAACAAGAGCGCCAGGTAAGGGCCCTTAAAGCCTCTCACAATAAGGTAATATGTTACCTCTCCTCGGAAAAACCCAGAGCTTGCGTAGTTCTCAAAAACAGAACATCTAACAAGGGACCTAGTGGCGGTGCAGACAAAATTGGAGGTAAATGGAGAGTACAAAGATGTAGTCCTCGCTGCCGCTTACTTTGCAGGGGGTAACAACAAAATTCCCCCCCTTGTTATTGGTTGCGATGCTAATGCGCACAGCAATGAATGCGGAAGCATCGATACCAACCCAAGAAGCGAGTCTCTATAAGAATACATTTTAAGTAATGATTTGAGTAAACATAATGTGGGACAAACACCAACATTCGTAATTAGGAACAGAGAGAAAGTGCTCAATATAACCCTCAGGCTTTCCTATAGAGCCAAACGCATCGGCTGCTGGGACGAATACGCGGCAAATCTAACGACATATAGTAAAGAGATTAGAAAAGCAAAACGGGATAGTTTTAGAAACTTCTACGATAACTTCCTACCCTGTTGCAGCCAGACTACACAAAGCATTAGCAAAGGAATTAGTAGAGATAAAGCAAGCCATTAAATTACCGGATGGTAATTATACCGAAAACGAAGAGGAAAGAGCGCTGGCCCTACTGGCAGCCCATTTGCCGGACGAACCGGCACATAATCCAATGCTGGAGGCACGGGAGGTAAAGCGATCGCAGTCCGACTGGAGGCTTGCCAAAAATCTCTTTGGCAGGCATACGGTCGAATGGGCGGTGGGATCGTTTGAACGCTACAAATCCCCGGGCGTCGATGGTGTCCGACCAATACTGTCACAGCAGGGCGGCGAAATAGTATTGCCTCATCTGGTGAGAAAAATGAGAGATTGCCTCGCATTAACATACATACCAACGATGTGGAAAATAGCTAAGGTAATTTTCATACCGAAACTATTTTTTAGTAAAGTGCTTCAGACCAATCAGTCTAACATCTTTCGTGCTGAAAGCAATGAATAAGATCATTCATAATGAAATTAGATCCACCATTTTGCGGATACACCTGATCCATCCCTGTCTGCATGCATACAGGCCGGGAAGGTCCACCCAAAACTGCTCTGTATCAGCTGAAAACCGAAATCCAAAGTGGAATAGACTGCGGAGAGAGACTGCCTTCCTGGACATAAAAGGTGCCTTCGATAATGTCTCGCACAAGGCAGTTTGCCAAGCCTTATCGAAAAGGAACGTAGAACCTGCCATCAACAGATGGATAGCATCGCTTCTCCAAACAAGAACAGTGGAGACTGCGGTAACAGACAGAACAATACCGCTCAAAACCCATAGAGGATGTCCACAGAGAGGGGTATTATCCCCCCTACTGTGGAGCATTTTAGTAGACGAAATTTTAGTAAAGCTGACACCCGAGGAAATTCGGTACCAGGGGTACGCGGATGACCATCATAGCTAAAGGGAAGTTCGAGAACACCTTATGTGACATCGTCAGGGAGCATTAACTATAACTAGGGGATGGTGTGAGGGAGAGGGGCTTAAGATAAATTCCCTCAAAACTGCCATAGTAGCATTCACTAGGAAAAGAAAGCTATCAGGTATGAGAGCAATCTCTTTGAACAGAGTTGAGATCGACACAGTGGACGCAGCAAAATATTTAGGTGTCACCTTTGATGCCAAACTGCTACGGAAAACGCATGTCGATACAGTAATATCAAAAGCATCAAAAGCACTCATGGTATTCAGACGCTTAACAGGGAAATCCTGGGGCTGTACTAAGATGGATGTATACCATGATAGTCAGACCAGAGATAGCATGTGTCAGTGTAACAGGAGCTATGCGCACCTGTCCGACGGCTGCGTTGAAGGTGATTCTGGACCTAACACCCCTACATATTCTTATAGAGCAGACAGCAAAACGAACCTTGCTAAATATAAGCAACGAAGGCTGGGGGAGGAAAACTAATATCGTCTCGGAACATAGAAGAGTTGAGAGCTAGGCTTCCTCTGACTCAACTTCCGAGAGACGATATGACCAAGGTTATACACTTTGAGAAGCGGTTAAAATCGAACTCGGTACAAAGGCAACCTGGAGTACAGAAAATCATTAGCAAATCATCTGCAAAGGAACACACGGATGGCTCCAAAACTCCTGAAGGCATTGGCGCCGAAATCCACGGCCCCAGGGCTATCGTGCCGATCCCAATGGGTATCTTTCCGAGCATCTTTCAGGCAGAGTTAACCTAAGCCGAAGTTATAAAAATGAGCGCATAGTAATCATAAGTGACAGTCAGGCTGCACAATACTACTCAGAAAACAACTTGAGAATGCTCGCAGGATTTCTCGCGGGTCACTGCAGACTTCGCGGACGCCTCCACAGGTTGTAAATCTGTTCCAGTGAGTCGTGTCGTTTCTGTGACTCGGCCCCAGAGACTTCTTTGCATCTGCTCCTTGATTATGACGCCATTTCAAGGAGACAAGAAAAATGTATAGGCCTTCGGGAACTAGGAGACAGACAAGCACGGTCGCTGACACCAAATATCATCTTCAAATTTTTTAGGATATTAGGGTTAGACGAAGTATTATAAAATTATAGGTTGAGGGCACAATGGACCTTATGGTCGAAGTGCATACCTCTATTAAAATCTATCTAAGTAGTTATATGTTACAATATACTCTATTTTTAATTTTTTGACCACATCATCGAACTTAGAACTGTCTGAATAAGGTTTCTTGCTTAGGAGTTATAGTTTCACGACTCGATGGCTTTGACATTTCTGTTTTTATAAGCTGAGTTGACTACGCCAGCTGTATGCTCTTTGTTTCAGAGCCTTTGAAGGAACCAAAATTAATTCAAAATTTCTTGTCACATTTATTTAAATTAACATTTTGTTGTAACTATTTGCTAACTTGGCCACAAGTTTGCAGAGTATCACATGAAAACGTGACTGATTTAAGGAAGACACAAAAAAAAAAAAAACCAAAAAATGTATGCATGCCTTGGTCCAAAATAAGCTCTTAAATTCAAAATATTGTGTTTGGAGCTTATATTTAATAAATTTTAATAATTTCCATTTGAAATATAGCTCGATCTATAATATAAACCATGTAAATAAAAATTTAAAAGCTGCACAAAGTTTTCAGAAATTAAATTTACTTGTCATATCTGTGAACTGTGAGCATGCTTTGAAACAATGTCACTTTGAATTTTTGTGCTAACTTTTTGACCACTTTAAACTACTTAAATTCAAGTTTCTGCGCATGCACGAAATTTATAAAATTTAACGAATTTCCAAAAATTGTAATCAAGTTTTGAGGTTTCATATAAAGCATTAGTTAAAAATTTTGACATTTCTTAACAAATATTCAAAAAACTAATATATTAGGAACTTTCTATGTCAATACTCAACCGATAATTTTTACGGTCTGAATTTACGTCATATGGAATTTTTTATTTATGGTAGTTGTTGGGAACGCCATTCTGGCAGTTGAACCAATAAAACAATTTCATTTCATTTATTTCATTTATTAAGCTAGCGATTAGTACAATAAGGTTTTACACCATTTATAGCACAACAAACAATTACGGGAATTATAATAATGGATAATTAAAGTAGTGTACTAAGAATAAAAGTTATACATAAGGACAAGATATAATAAGAATAAGGATAAAAGTTTAGGAAATATTAAACTAAGTTAAATTAAATTAACAGTATGATATATGTATATGCATAGCTACATGTTAAGACAAGAAAGCAAAAACAAAAAAAAACGAAGATTAAATGTATGCTTAAAATTGACTTAGAATAGTTTTAGTTTTATAAGTAGTGAGATGGCCAGTTTAAGAATTAGAGGAAGAGAAATAGTTATAAAGAAGATGCTTGTAGTTGCTTTGGTTTAAGTTGCTTCTTGTAGAAGCAGGGATTGAGTTCCAAATACGTGTGCCATTGACGAAGAATAGTCTTGTTGAGGTAACATAATTAAAACTTGGAACAATAAGATTACACGAACGAGTGGATTTACAAAATATGAGTTTGTCATAGAGATATGAAGGTGTTTTTGTTGAGATAAGTCGAAAAAGGAAGATACAACTTCGAGCTTTCTGATACTCAAAAACATCACAACCAAGCAGTTGAGATCTCCAAGCAGATATGTGGTCAAACTTTCTCAGGTTGAAAACATAACGCGTAATGTAATTAAAGGCAAGGTCTATTTTGTGGGCCGATCACGAATATAATTTATTGTAAACCAACTCAGAATAAGTGATTATTGGCAGAATTAGTTGTACCGCGAGCTTCTTTCGTATATGAAAAGGAGTAAAGTGCGCAGATCTACTCAAATTGCGCAATGTGCAATAAACTCTACCAACAGTCGAATTAATATGGTCTGTACAAGTCCGGTTCGAGTTAACCGCAAAACCTAGATTTGTAATTTTATTAACAAATTTGACAGGATCATTACCAATGTTTATTGATGGAATGCTACTCAGAGAAAATTTCTTTTTTGAGACAGGTAACACAAATGATTTTTCACTGTTTAAGCTGAGGCCATTGTACATTGTCCATCGCATAATTGACAAGAGATCACTATTAACAAAGATCACTTAATATCACTGAAATTGCTAGAAAAATGTATCTGCAGATCGTCAGCATAAGCATGCATGCTTACAAATTTACACACTTTGAATATGTCGTTTATGAAAAGGCTAAAGAGTAGGTCCAAGAATGGAGCCCTGAGGAATACCAGCAGTTAAAGCAATTCGATTGGATGTTTTATGCCCTGTTACGACATATTGAGACCTGCCAGTCAAGTAATTTTTCATGGTAATCAATGCACTTTCACTAAATCCAAAATAGTATCTTAACTTGTAACATAGTAAGTTGTGGTCAACTGATTCAAATGCTTTCGAAAAGTCAAGTAAACATAGCAGGGTTAGGTAGCCCTTGTCAAATGGTATGCGTATATCGTCAAGTATTTTTAGCAATGCGGTAGAACAGCTATGTTTAGCTCTAAAGCCAGATTGGAGAGAGCAAATTGTTTTCTAACACATGGGAAGTAATTTGATCCGCCATAATGCTTTCAAAAACTTTTGACAATGCTAGTAAGATGCTTATGGGTCGGAAATCAACCGGCGAACAAGGAGATTTAGTCTTAGGAACTGGTCTTACCGTGGCAATTTTCCACAGGTCTGGAAAACATGAAGTTGTTATACAATGGTTTATTATATGTGTAAGCGTACTTAGGATAAAGGGCAAGATTATTTTAATAAATCTGATGGGTATGCCATCATTTCCAACAGCGTTTGATTTAATGCTAAAGACATATCTTGTTAATTCGGTTTCGGTTACAGCAGAGAACTCAAAAATTTTCTCGAAACACATGTTGAGTCACAGGACAAAAAACTTACAAGAAGCGAAAGACGTTAGGAGGTAGAGAAGGGTCCAGTTTTGAGGCAAAAAAACTACGTTTTTCTCTTTTGACAACCTTGGTGACTTCATTCCTTGCCACTTTGTAGGACTCCCAGTTCAATCTGATTTGATTTCTTTTCCAGGCCCAAAAAATTTATTTTGAATTTTGATTGCCTCCAGAACTCTTTCCATTGTTATTAAGCGAGCGATAGTCCCTAAAGCTATAACTGTTACCCCTTCTGCTAAGGTCAAAATGAATATCCAGGGTACAAAAATTTAAGTCATGATCCGATAAAAATGTAATCTGGTCGAATTTGGAGAGTATGCTTGAGTCAGAAATAATAAAGTAGTCAAGTAAACTAGGGCAACAGTTGTTTGAATACCTAGTCGGTACATTGGAATTGACTATAGTAGACAGTATACGAGTCACGAGCAAGAAGGTTAACATTGAAATCCCCGCAAACCATTATGTTATCATAATTCACTACACATGATGACATAGTTTGAAAATACGGGGTCAAGACTTGTGGATTTGTGAGGATTATACACACAGGACACTAACACTTTAATTGAACGATTATACAACTCGACAAACAAATATTGAGTTCCAGCTTCCTCGGACATCAAGACAGGTCTCATATTGATATGTTTTTTGCAGTAGATTGCAACACCTCCACCTTTTTTATTTTTCCTATCATTTCGTGTCACTTTGTAATTATTAATGTTACAGTGCATATCGGTAAGATCTGCCGATAACCAGGTTTCGGTCACACAAATCACATCCACTCGAGAATCTTCAAACACATATCTAACAAAATCCAGTTTTTCTGGGTTAAGACTTCTGGCATTAAAATTAACAATATTAAATCCATTGCTTTGCTGACACAAAACATTTATCATTGCCAGACTGTTATCGCTAACACCACGTACTCTGTTGTTAGCAGACATTATTTAGTACAAGACGAAAAGAAGAAGAAAGGCTTAAGATACAGTAAAAAGAGAAACTTAAACGGGCCATCTTTACAGGAAAAGTATAACACAAAACATACATAATTAAAATAAAGTGAGATATTAATAAAAAGCTCGTAGTCAGTGATAGCATTTTAAGTCGTTTTGCGCTGATATTTGTATCGCAGAGGAATCTTTGGAAACTCTCACATGAACAGCCCCGCGTAATGTAAACACAGATGTAAGCTTTCCCGCTCGCCTCAATTCAATCGACTCTTTAATCTTTTATAATCACAGCGCTGTTTGTTTGATTTGTTGATCGCACAGGTCTGAATATATCACGTATTTGCGGTGATAAGAAATCAATGGAAATACATATATATGGCACTACAAATATTACAGCGTCGGCCGCAAACTCTGTTGTTTAAGTTGCTTGTGTACTTTTTATTTCACTCTTCAGCTTGTCCACTTCGCTCTTAAAATTAGAAGCGTAGACATTTCTTCGTCTATTCTCTTCACTAATCTGTTCTCAATGTCAGTTATTTTGTCCGACAGGTTCTCAAAGAGTGTCTGCAGCTTATCCAATTGTTGTTGGATCTTCTACTCTAAATTGCGTAGAGTCGAAAGTACTGTTGTTAGTACTGCACTTTCATCGAGTTTCGCTGCTTTAGCTAAAGAAGAGCCTTTGCTAGCACGTCGCTTAAGAGAGCTGCTGGGGGGGCAGAGGACATCACTTGCGAGCGATTATTTGTTTACAAACAAATAAAGTAAACAAAAAAGAAGTATATATTTCTATCCTTTTTGCAGTTCTTTATGTGAAAACTGATTCACAGCATTGATGGAAAAGTTTATTACAATGTTAAATTACTTGTACCTAGTTGAATTTATTTCACCGGTAAAACCAATTAAATTTCGGTTTAATGTCAGAGCGAAATTAAGTGCGTCCGAGCGCGGTGACGATATACATAAATATATCCAGTGAATATTCCTGCAATCTTTATTAATTGGGATCCTTCCAGAAATATGAGGTGATTGAGTTCTATTGCACAAGTAGGTTTTCAGTAGGTTTTCAGTAGGTTTCAAGTAGGTTTTCAGTATTTCAGCTTCAATAAGAGGTGCTAATGGCAGTGAGCGATGCCCAAGTCTTGACCTCGAAACCAAAGCACTCGTGTCTTGTGTTTGGATGTGAGTTCAGAAAAGGTCTGTAATTAAAATCTGTTTTAGAGGAAGTTGAGCAGCGAGAAAATCGTTATTTCTTTTAGAATAGGTATAGCGCGGATCAGCTATATTGGCATTTGATATTTGGAAGGACATTTCTTTAGATGATATCGCCAAATTTCGATAAAATTTTCTGTATAAACATATACTTGTATGTATGTATGTATATACTCTTACGTGTATATTGAACGACAAGGAAACGAGTAAATTATCATTGGTAAGTGAAAGATAAAAAAACGCGAAATGTTTGCAAACTCAAACAAGAGTCCGCCGAAAGTTAATTTATTGCTTTTTTTTATAAGCACAAAGGAGAAGTTTTTATGTATACGTAAATATTTAAATCTTTCCAGATTTCCACAAAAAAAAGAAAAAAGGAAAACTAAGTGTGTCTCATTTTATTGTTATTTGTGGAAGATTAATACACTGACAGCATACTTTTGTGAATATATCAAATTACTACTGTTCACAAATTTTATTTCAGCTTACTTATTTTAGCAACAGTTTTTGAGAGCATACATACTGTGAGGACCCTGGAACCTATGACCCTGAGCCCTCACAACAGTTTAGATATATATATATACATACACAATAACATAAAAAACCAAACATGAATTGTATAAGTTTAAACATACACACATACAAGCATGTAAATTGAATTATCTTCCTACATACATACATACGTATCTACACATGTACATATAACAATGTTTCCTCGAGCTGTGCGATGATGCCGAAGAAAATCCTTGGGGAACGGCATACAAAGTTGTAATGAAGAAGCTCAAAACTACCAAAGCTCTGCTCTCTGTTTCCCAAGCAAAGACGGCTCGTCTCTCCAGTACACGATGTAAATCTGCACCTGTTTGACAAGGTAACGGCTGATGAAGTCACTCAAGCCGCAAAAAGAATTAACGTAAAAAAAGCGCCTGGCCCTGATTGTGTACCAAACAAAGTCTTAAAAGTGGCTATCGGCAAAAATACGTCGGCGTTTACCTCAGTCTTCAACGCATGTTTTGCTAAAGGTCGTTTTCCGTCGATTTGGAAGCAGCAAAAGCTGGTGCTGCTTCCCAAGCCTGGCAAGCCCACTGAAGACCCATCGAGCTACAGACCCATTTGTCTTCTAGACTCGGCGGGTAAACTGTTCGAGCGTATTATTTGTAACAGGTTGGACGTTGAGGTGGAGACACTGGGTGGCATCTCAAATGAGCAATGTGGCTTCAGGAAGGGAAGATCTACGGTGCAGGCTGTAACAGAAGTAATTCAGCTAGCGAGAAAAGCAACCAGTGGGTCCAGATGGCTTGGTGGAACAAAACAGTATTGTTTGATTTTAACGCTCGATGTCAAAAACGCGTTCAACTCGGCTAACTGGGCAAAAATTTTGGACACCTTAGAGCGCATAGGAGTATCATACTACTTGCGATGGCTAATGAGGAGCTACTTCCAAGATCGCATACTGTGGTACGACACGGAGAAAGGAAGAAAGAAGTTGGAAATTACGGGCGGCGTACCACAAGGTTCAGTCCTAGGCCCATTACTGTGGAACATCTGTACGACGGTATTCTACGCCTGCAGCTACCGCAGGGTGTGAAGGTGATTGGCTTCGCCGATGATATTGCGGTGGTGATAACGTCCAAACAACTTCAACAAATATCCCAAACAGCTACTGCTTCTGTGGAGAAGATTAAAGAATGGCTCGACAACCACGGGCTCGCCCTAGCGGAACAGAAGACAGAGGCAGTTCTTATCTCAAGTAGAAAAAAGCTGGAGGATATAACGTTTAGAGTAAATCGCTATCCTGTCTCCACGAAGCCTGAGATAAGGTATCTGGGTATCATTATCGATAGAAGGTTGTCGTTTAAAATGCATCTCGAATACGCCAGAGACAAGGCGGACATTACAATGACCTCTTTGTCTAGAATAATGCTCAACGCAAGAGGACCAAAGCAACGAAGCAAAAAATTGCTTGCAGGCGTAATAAGAAGTCAAATCTTGTATGGAGCCCCGGTGTGGTTCGATGCGGTATGTCACTCATCGTATTATCGGGGCATAAAGTCAACGTATCGTCTGTGTGCACTCTGGGTATGCAGCGCATTCAAGACTGTGTCTGATGAAGCAGCCCTGGTAATTGCTGGTATGTACCCATTAGACCTACTAGCTAAGGAGTCTGCTCATAACTTCTCAAGTACGGAGATAACTACTGAAGCCACCCGCAAGGAAGCTAGAGTAAAGAGCCTAGCCGAATGGCAAAACAAATGGAGCATTGCGACAAACGGACGATGGACATACCGATGCATTCCAGACTTAGAGCGCTGGGTTCAAAGAAGCCACGGCGAAGTTGACTTTTACACGACCCAATTTCTGAGCGGTCATGGATGCTTTAAGTCGTATCTGCACAGATTCAAGCACGAGGTTGATCCTTACTGTGACTGCTGCGGGATCGGCGTAGCAGACAGTGTGGAACATGTATTATTGAGATGCCCACGCTTCAACGACCAAAGGGCCATACTGCAAAGACAAATTTGCGAAATCCTTTCGCCGGAAGCAATTGTGAACTACATGCTAAGAGGCAAAGATGAATGGAACCTAGCCAATGGCATTATTTCAACAACGATGAAGATTCTTAGAAGAGAAGAAAGACAAAGACGCAGCAGCGCCAACGTAACAGTGTCACAGGATACGTAGTAACGGCACCATAAGAGTGGTAGTAAGTGTTAGATCGGAATCTAGGCCTTTTCGACTGCACTTAGCTTACTAAAAAGATCCTAGGCATCTCAGCGGAGTGGAACCTAGGCCGCTCAAACCGCCAAATGGCGCTCTCAGATTGCTCGCCTAACTCAACAAAATGGGCAGATCGGAATCTCGGACTTTCCGACTGCGTATGCGAAATTATAGCTGATTTTCTAGGCTCACGAGCGGGGCCGAAACATTCACATTCAGCCGTCAATGCGGATTGGAACCTAGGACGTTCCAACCGTAAAATTAAGCAACGAAAAGGTACAGTGATGTAAAAGTTTAATGTTTCTCAGATATAAATGCAGTCAAAGAATAAAGAATGTAAAGCGTCGGGCCTGATTGGAACCCAACCGCCAAGAGCTATAAAAAACTGGGCTATCTTTCCCTTTGAACAAAAAAAAAAAAAAAATATGGAATACAGCTTGTGTTGCAAAGGCAGAAGCTACAATGGCGTAGCAGTGGCGACTAACCGCCCTTCCCCCCCATGATGTTATGCTTGACGGCAGTCCTGTGGAGAGTGGAATTCGACGGAAAACAGGCTTATCCTAGTTTCAAAGGGCCACTTGAGGGTAGCGCGCTACCACAACGCCCATGAAAAAAAAAAACACATGTACACATACATACACTTAACTTGAATTATTACTTTGTACATACAACATACATATATAGTTATTACTTTTCACACAATATATATGAAATTGTTATTATAAGGATAACTGTCTGCCTACGCGCAAAACAGTATAAAAGGAGCAATATCAATATTAAATAGGCAGTCGTTAGTTAAAGAGGGATCAAACCTCTGAGACTACATATTAATTTATATTCGAGGTGGGCTTTAACCACTGATACGGGTGCTAGCTGTAGGGTTTAAAACCTACTATAGCTCTACGCTTACCAGTAGCATCACGAAGAATAAATAAAGATAGCGAAGCAAAGCGAAGGTGCATTGATTCATAGAGGAGATAGGGTTAATTTCTTTGCAGATACCCTGGACAACCGAGAGCTACACCCAGCACCCCGGAAAGTCCGTTACAATACATATCTATTTGTAAGTATTGTCTGCTTTTTAATTTGTCCAAACATAATTTATTATATAATCTCCTGAAAAGGAAGTTTGCATATTCCGCTCCACCGCATTTAAAAGGAATTTCTGTAAAATTATTTCATTGATGGGCTAGATAAAATTTGCAATTTTTTTAATATACTAGTTTGTAGGAATATATTTCAAAATTTAAACAGCCTAAACATTTCATCGGTTAACTATTAAGAATTTTTTTAAGAAAAACACACGACCATCTAATTGACATTCCTATTAATACTACATACTAGGGTGTTTGACTCTTGTTTTTTCAAACCTGTTTCCTCGGGGTTTTTCATAAATTTTTGTATGGTTTTTTTAATCTTGATTTTTCGAATATCGAATAAATCGGTTTTTTTATTATCCAAAACCGCTTTTTTTTTTCCTAGTTGTAAAGATATAGCCTTTGAGAATAAACGGAAACCAAAAAGTGCTTATCACTTACATATATAAGATCATTATATAAGTTAATGATGATACATGACTTTATTGTTTGCAAGTTAAAGCGGAGCTGAGTGATAACAGCATATGTTTGGTAAAGATCAAATCGAGTGCAAAACTGAGGAACTCATAGTAGTGGAAAAGGAATTACCACTGTCATCGCAACTTATATGTAAGTATATTCAAAACCCAAATGCAGAAAAATTTTACAAATGTATTTTGAAGATTTTATATATTTAGACAAATGTCATAAGAGGACGGAAAGTCTTGAAAAATTGTACAACGGCTTACGGACAATGAGTCCCACTAGAACATTGAGCAAAACTTTTTTGTTACTTGGTACAAATTTTGAAATTTTCATGAGATCTATTTTTTTTTTGTTTTAAACTTAATCCAATGAAATTTGATTTTTTTTTGTTTAAAATAAAGACTTCTACTCTGATATTTTCGCTTTTTAGTTTTAGCCCCCCGTATATATTGTTATTCACATGAAAATTACTAAAAGTCCGGATTACCCGGTGTTTTCTTGATTTAAAATTTAGGTTTTTTTCAAATTGCCATTTTTCGAATAATTCGAAAACCGGTTTTACAAAAAAGTCGAATAATCAAACACCCTACTACTATGTACTACGTACATAAGTATGAGAGTGTTATGTTGGGGTGCTGGATAATTCCTATGAGAAACTAAAGCAACAAAATGTGGCGCTAAAAAAATATCACGTACCCTTTTTTGCTATTAAGTGTATCCGCATCTTTAGTGAAAGCGACGATGGTCATGAAAGCATTATTAAAACAGTAAATATCAAAGTATTACTACGTCTTATTTGCCTTAACAAATTGAACTCCAGTTCAAGGCCTTTCAAAGTATATCAAGCACATCCCACATTAGTTAATGTAGTAAACAATTCAGAAATTGTGTCGCTTTTGAGTAATATGATTTAGCCAGTTAACAGATGCTTACTAGAAAAATGCGCTAACCATGTGGTTTTTAAGAATAATTAAAATGCATATATTTTATTTATTTATTTATTTATAAATGAAATATAATCATAAATAATTACATAATTATAATAAAATTCCAGCCGAGAGGCCTGATTTTCGACCACTTTTTGCAGCAATTGTGGCCGTATGCCAGCAATAACGCGCCTAATATTCTCTTTCACGGCGTTAATCGTCTCGGGCTTGACAACGTAGACAAGCGACTTCACATAACCTCATAAAAAAAGTCCAGCGGTGTTAAATCGCACGATCTTGGAGGCCACGCCAAAGACCCACGACGCGAGATAATGCGCTCACCAAAAGTTTCCTTCAATAAATTGATTGTTTCGTTGGCTGTATGGCTTGTTGGCTCTATAGCGTTCCCCATTGACTGTAACATTATGGCCGGCTTCATTTTTGAAGAAATATGGACCAATTAATCCCTCTGCCCATAGAGCACACCAAACAGTGACTTTTTGAGAATGTAACGGCGTCTCAACAATGGCTGGTGGATTATCATCACTCCAAATGAGACAATTTTGTTTATTAACATACCCATTCAACCAAAAGTGAGCTTCATCGTATTGTGATAATCGGGATCGGTGGCCATTTCGTTTTGGGCCCATTCACCGAACGTGCGATGAGCTTGTTGCGAAGTAAGTCTGTTCATTATAAAATGGCAATCCAAGCTGAGTGTAAGTCAAGTAATAGCTGTCAAAAAAGACCAACTCCGAAAAAAGTATTGCCTCGTTTAAAACCACCCGTCTAAAAAACACCAGTTACATAGTAGCCCTTATGCGCACATATATGCATATTTGTGGGCGTGTAAAATACTTGCAATGACCTTCGCCTCCGCAAATAATCGCATTTTTATTAATGTATTTCGAGCATATACATTTATTTTTTTTTGTCATGCCAACTTTCAACATTAATTTCGATAGTTTATTCTTATTTTCAAATGAATTCATAAATTAATGCTCTTACGCATTTAATAGTAATCAAATTATAACGTCAAAATTTTATTGTGCTCCTAATATCTTTGATTGATTTAATTTATTATGGTTATCATTTTTTTTTTAATTTTCGATTGTGTGTGTGGAATATGTGCGTATTTCAATTAAAAAATTTCGTCCGTTTAAATGCGAAAATGAAAATATGTGTTAAACTTTTGATAATGTAGAATTCTGTACAATTGCATTTTAAAAGGAGCACTAAGTTAAGTTTAATCCAAATTTACAGTTTGTAGTCGTTTATTAAAACATACAGATGGGTGGCAATCAAATCCATAAATTGGACGTATCAATCTATGATATTGGCCTAGCAATGGAATGACTGAGATAATTCACACATATTTTGGGTATTTTTAGTACAAAGCTGCTTAGTTGAGGGAAACCAAAAAGCTTACGATCTGTTTTGATCTGACACTACTTTCTGCTAAGCAATATATTTAAATAAAAAATCTTAATAAAAACTTTATGTAACTTTGTACAAGCATTTTGTTAAAGAAGTTAACCACCTTTTTTCGTGAAAAAAGCTACATTATATTTCTTTAAACTATTCGCTATTGAATGGAATCTAAAGTTTGTAAATTTTTATACAAACTTTTTAAGAAAATAAAGTTCATCCAAACTCCATATGAATAATTTTTATTTTCTCTGAAGTGCCATTAATAATATATTTTTATCAATTTTTACAGAAGAAATATGAAATTTTAAGCACTTTTATTAAAGTAATATATATTCTAATATTAAGAAACTATAATATTTAAAAACTATCTTTAAAACTTAAATAGAAGCTTGCTCCAAAATCGTATATGATGCATTTCAAAGTTAGTCAACTTAATTATATGTTTGGCCGATAAATCGTACGAACGGTTGTGGCTTAGCGGCAATTGCAAACTTATATGCTCTATTTCAATGAGTTTTTTAATAAAGTTAGTTCACTGTAACAATTTTTTAGTACGAGTATAATATACAAAATACTTTTGTTTCGCGGTTGATCTGTGTTTTGTTTTCTAATATATAAAAAAATTACTTAAACAGATATAGTAAGATCTTGATTCCTTTTACGAACATTGTACGATTTATATATATTTAATGACCAAAAAGGGTTAAGACATTGTTATCAACTTTTTGGATACCTTAACCTATAAAGAAATTCTATTAATTGCTTCCCAATTCTAAACAACTTCCAAAATAATAAAAGCAACACTTGGAGTTCGGCATTGAGATCACAGATAAAAGTTTTTTAATATTTGGGTTTCAATTATAAACCAATAAATACAATTCTTTTGTTTATTTTCTCTATCAAATATAAAATAAATATATAAATATAACACATTTATTTCTTATGCGAGCCATACGAAGCCGCGGTGTCGGACTTAACGGTCAGCAAAAGATACATTGTTGACGGGGCCCCTCCAGAAGAAGGGCCCCGGGGTTCTTTCAGCAGCGAGTTCAATTACCAAATAAAATATTTTTGTAGACAAATAATGATAGATGAACTGTTACATACATTTAAATTTGTCGGCGTGTAAGGTTCTGATATTTTCCCTTGTATCCGCGCCTGGGAACAATACTCAACAAGTATTATGACAGAACATCGAATTCAACACTCATGAAAATGCATTAAAATATAATTTTATCTTGATAACCAGATTTCTCACGCAAATAGCAAAAATTTTAAAAAACTGCCGATTTGCGTTTGGAAACGCATGAAATACAGTTACTACGAAGTTTTAGAAAAATTGAGTAACGAATTGCAAGAACGTGTCGGAGGATTTCGAGACATTAACAATGTTTTCGGTTTTCTGATGCCTGAGAATCTGAAAACTCTGGAAGAAGATAATTTGCAAATGAGTGTTAGCACATTAATGGAAAAATACTCGGAATTCTTTACCACAGATCTTAAACATGAACTGACCAACTTTATTGACATCTATTTCTCAGAAAATCGTGATTTTTCGAACGATTCTCCACCACATTATTTGGAGTTTGTA
This sequence comes from Philophylla caesio, assembly GCA_963971545.1. Classification (NCBI taxonomy): domain Eukaryota; kingdom Metazoa; phylum Arthropoda; class Insecta; order Diptera; family Tephritidae; genus Philophylla; species Philophylla caesio. The sequence goes on from OZ020607.1 coordinate 65,002,172, forward strand.
ATTACGAACAAAACCATGGACAGTATTTCCGAATGCTGCAGTCTATTAAGATTGTTCTTGACTCTGCCCATAGGTGTAGCTAGTGCTGAATGTGTCATGAGCTCTTTGAAAATATTTAAGAATATCGCCGAGCCTCTTTGGCTGAGAATACTGCTATGGAAATATTTGCTGAACAAAAGGCGAGCCGAGGATGCACCGTCACTTAATGCAATCTTTCTGTATTGAATAAACACATAACAGAACCTAAATACTATCTGTATGGAATCTTGATACAATTATTGCTCTCACTTATCGGGCATTTTAACTTTTACGCTCAGTGTCATTAGCATGCTTTAAAGTTGTAGTTAATTGAAGAAAGGAGTTGAGAATGAAGCGAAAATGGATATTGACTAGCGTTAAAAAGAACTAGGTTCCTGAGGACCATACAACTGAGCCCCTCTTAAGAATTGCTGACTAGTTATTTTTCTTTAAATGCACCACTACGAACCAACTACAATAATACTACTATTTGTTAACATAAGTATCATCTTTTGTAATATTTGTATAAAAAATCAATAATCAAAATTATCTTTTATAATAATTTGTTGCTTTCAGTCATCGACAGGTACTCTTGGCGTTCGGTTGTGTTTTCTCGCAGTCTAGCTGTTACTATCTAAGTTATCTTCCTTCTTTTCTGCTTATCACCTGTTCGTTAAAAATATAAGCGTCGCAAACAAAAGTGCTTATTGGCATCTGCCCAGTAAAGTTCGAACTCCATACAAATCTCAATTCAACTAAAGGCACCATCTTTGCACCGTGTTTAAATAATGTTTCCCAAATTGAAATTGTTGAGCACTTAAAGAATCAGGGAGTGATCGCAGTACACAAGTTTCTTAATGACGGCAAACCCATACCTTCTGGCGTGGCTCTATTGACCTTTGATCGCTACTACATACTTGCCCGAAAAAATGTAAGTTTCTTGGTACACAACAAAAGTAAGGCAGTACTATCCCAATCCCATGCGTTGCAAAAGTTGTCAGCTACTTGGCCATACACTCAAGCGATGCTCAAAAACACGGCGATATGTGTTGCTCACGCATCTTTTGTGCTAACTGCTCAGGTGCGAACTCATCTGCAAGCAGATATTGCCCTAAATTTAACCTACTCTGTTAATATACAATACTTTAGAATAACTCTATGCATTTCTATTGTTTTTACATTAGTTTTTTTCTTAGATCACATCATGCCCAAAAAGAAAAATACTGATTTATGGGAAAACTATTTTCATTCGGCAACCAGTAAAACAGTAAAATGCAAACACTGTGAAAAAGTTTACCAATTTGGCAATGTCAGCAAGAGGACCAGCCATCTGTTAAAATGTTATAGCTGTCCAACTGTTATCAAGAAAAAACTACAGAAAATACCTGTTACTAGCACAACTGCCACAAATCTGCCCTTGCAAGATGAATCACATAATGAAATGTCAAAGGAATACAGTTTGACGGATACAACTTCTATTATTGCGACTTCATTAGAAATTTTAACAGAAAAAAAACTTTATCTAGATCAGCTCTTATCGAAGACAATATTTGTTACCGGTTCTCCTTTATCCATCGTTGAACATCCGCTGTGGGTACGATTTTTGACGATTTGCAACCACTTTATAAGTTACCATTCATAAAAGCTATCTCCACAACACATTTGGAAACTATTTATAATGAAATGGTCAATGAAATTGCAGACGAACTGAAGTCTGTAAATGATTTACATTTGCAGTGTGATGGCTGGAGCAATCAGCGCAATGTAGGTATCATCAACTTCATTGTTGCAAAACATGAGCCTGTTTTTGTTAGAAGCCTTAATACTCTTACAAATCGACATACAAGCCAATATGTACTTATGTATCTCAAGAGATAATCAAAGTTAAAAACGTGTATAGTGGCCACAAATTTGTAACTGTTATCGGAGATAACGGATAATATTCAAAGAGCATTTCAGATAGTTAAAAATTCGTACATACATATAATACCGCTGAGATGTGTAGCACATACATTGAATTTGCTATGCGAAGATTGCTTAAAACTAGAAAAGAAAAAGGTTCAGGTGAAACATTAAAATTGCCTTTGAAAACCCGCTGAGGCAGTTGCATTACAGACACTAGATCTAAGATCACAAGCCATTGAATTAGAAGAAGAACACGAAGTGGATGCCGTGGAGTTTATACACGACGTGAGCCAATCGCTCATTATTGACGTTGATGTTGATTTAGCCAATTATAGAGCTAAACAGGGTTTATGGAGTAGATCAATTATATGGAAGCATGTCGCCGAAGTGAACCCGGTAATTTGGTGGAGAGGACTCTGTAGGTCCAAATTGCTGAGTTGGGTTGCAGTACGTATTCTAACTGCTCCTTGTACTTCAGTAGCCACTGAACGATTTTTTAGCACGCATGCGCATTAGACGTCTGCATGAATGTACTCATTGGCCGTTTTAACACATTCACACGTAAGCGCAACATTCTACGCATTCTGCTCACAGCAAGCGAGATGACTGAATGAGTGTGCAGATAGCTGAGAATACTGCGCTCAGTCGCATTCAGAAAGAGAGGCATTCGTTGTACAAAGAGTGGCAAATATGTTGTACAACTAGTCATGCGCATTCGGACGTATGAGACCTCATCCGGGTGTATGAGACCACATTCGACTGAAAGATTTTATGACGGCGCCAATTTTTGCAAATGATAGCGGCTACATTATATAAGCAATTAAATAGAAAAAATGCAATAATTGCATGTCTCTTCATATTTACGTACATACATACATACAGGCATAATCTACATTGAATTTTACTGAAATTAATAAGTAACTATTAAATAAATGCATTCACTTATAATAAAGTCAATGCACATTTGTATGAAAATATGTTCATATGTAGGCGCAAATGTAAATGGAAAGAAAACATATTTAGAAAAAATTTTCACAATGTTTTTATATACAGAATTTCTTAAGACTCTCATTAAAATGTTAGAAATTTTCAATTTCTCATTAAAACATTAGAAATTTTGGATGGAAAACTTTGATATTTGGAAAATGTTTGCACTCTGTACAAGTTTTGAAACTTTAATTGATATGGTTCTAGTTAAAGAATACGATATTATTTAATAAAGAATTAACGGAAAGGATATGTGTTAAAAAACATTGTAAGTATTACATACAACTGTAACCTGCTTTTGACGCTGAGGTGCATACATATATATATACGTATTTATATATGTACGTACATATGTCTATTTATGTGTGGGTATAATGTTTGGTAGTAAAACCCTTTTATAAATATTCGCTAGCTTCTTCACATCCGTAAATATGCATGTATGTACATGTTTGTATGAATATGCAGCCTACTTACTGAGCGCCAGGCCATTTGCTCAACTTGGTGATTATCCCTTTTGTATTTATGTACACACATACATATGTACATAGATGTGTATTGTGCGTATGCATAGTGTGCGTCTGCGCTTGTGAACACATATGTATGTATGTACATATGTATGTACAAAAAAAAAAAAAAAAAAAAAAAAAAAAAACATATGTATGTACATACATGCATACATATATTCCCTTCCTGTGTGTGATCGTATATCATATTCTGTATACCTTTGAAAAATAAAATTATAAAGTTTCTGGTTCTGATTTTTGAAAATGGAAGTGCACTATAGTTTCAATGGTATTATAAAACATGTTCATACATAAGACATTTCGAATTTATTCCAAAAAAACCATTATAATTAATTAATACCTACATATGTACATATGTACATTGAATTGTGGAAAAGTAATAATATCAAAAAAACAACTCAGAAAATATTTAAATATTCAAATTATCTTTGAGGATTATTTGGATAATTTAATGAATTCAAATTTCCACTAATATTTTATTCACATCAATATTATTTAAGTCTTAAATAATAATAGTATTGTATAAATAACATGAGTTAAAATAATTTTTTAATCCGCTTTAATAAAAAAGTAGTAAGCATAAGCGAAAACAACGCATATGCAAAGCGTTGTTACGTACACACATAATAACAGCCATCGCTAGCTGAGTCTTGCATATGTGTGTATGTGCCTTTGGTGGCGTCTCCCTGCGCAACGTCCGCCACATTCGTCACATTCGTGCAAAATCTGGACAGGCCGTGAATGCATGAATGATCGATGACTATAAATGAGCGTAGCGAAGAGAAAAATTTGTACATCCCTTAAGTCATTAGCAGAGAGTACCCATATTGGTCTCTTTTTTCTCTGTAAGTACACATATTTATGATCGCATGAGTGCCTGAGTTGAATGAGTATCGCATTCACATTCGTGTAATCCGGCTAACAGAAGAAATGAATGTGCTCATGCAGCCCTCTAAAGCGCATATACATACATAGTCACAAACAAAATAGATTGACTACAGACAGGGCAGCAAAAAATGGCTTTTATATCGTATAATTGGAACTTGTTACACAAACATAAAGATGATGACAATGACGATGATGACGAGCCGTTATCTACACACAGGCAATTGTCAAGTCCGTTTGGTATCTCAATAAACATAGAACGACCTTCAACATCTCGTGGAAATACACAGGAAATAGAATTTAGCAATATTAATAATATATTTTATCGTCGATCGCGATAGCGAATTTAACGCGAATCCAAATAAAAGGCGTAAGTTGTTCTGACTGAACTTAAACTCCAATTAGATTCGGATTATTTCTAGAAATCAAACATCAAATATTGTATACGAACATACGAACATACGCATGTACAAATATGTATGTAAACTTACCGCAGTGTGTCCTTCGCTTTTCTCTGATGATCGACGACTGAAGTAATATTCTTAAAATGTAAGCAAATGTAAATTTGGCAAATTACGTACATATGCAAATACATATATACGTGTGTACAAAGGAGAAAAACGGTTGACGCATTGCGGTTAGCGAACAAATGCAATATACACACATGTATACACGCACATACAATTTCCATGAACAGATCTCATTTAGTATATAACATAGAATATGCCCGTTTAACGGAGAAACAAAAACTATGATAAATGCTGCAAAACGGTTTGAAATGCATAAATAGGAGATTGACACGTATGCACATACGAATGTAAGTAAATACGAAGATTACATAGGAATGCACATAGGCACATACGAAGATGTTACCGAGGACAAAGTAGATGTGCAGATCATACCGTATGCACGGCTTACATTGACAACAATTAAACAAAAATAGATACATTGGTATAAATGTCCACTTAACGAATATGAAAAAGGGCAAGCGGGCAGCAACATCCCGGGCCCCTAGAATCAACCCGATTCACCACATTCAGTGTCCAGGACCGCCAGCTTGGATACAGCTCTCTGCTTCACGCCTCCAGCTGTTCGAACGTCAACTCGCCTAATCTCGCCGTCACGCCCAGGATAAACACGTTCCACTTTTCCACGACACCAATCACGTCTCGGTATATTAGGGTCGCATATAAAGACGAGGTTCCCTTCTCGTATAGGCTTCACTGGTTGACACCACTTGACTCGACGGGTTAAAGTTGGCAAATATTCGGTTATCCACCGCTTCCAAAAGTGGTTCCTCAACTGGCGGGCGATTCTCCATTGCTGACGTAGAACGCAAACCTTCGCCAATACGTCCTCTGCGATTGGAGTATGTGCGTCGTTCGGTTCACCCAAAAGAAAATTGTTAGGTGTAAGGGGCTGTTCCTGGTCGACGGATATAGGCAAATGCGTCAGTGGCCGGGAGTTAACGATGTTCTCCGCCTCAATCAAGAAGCAGTTGAGCGTGTGCTCCTTTGGCGCTGTCTCCTTCAACGTTCGACGTAACACCCTTTTTACGCACTGCACCAATCTTTCCCAGGCGCCTCCTTCCGCAGGATTTAATGGGGTATTAAATATCCACTCCACTCCCTTGGTGGATAGCTCATCTGGAATGCGACCGCAGTCGAACACCTCATCGAAACGTTTGGCTTCCCTCTCTGCGCCAACAAAGTTCTTACCATTATCAGAACGTAGACGTATACGCACCCCGCGGCGATTCATAAAATTTCGTAGGGCAACAATGCATGAGTCGGTGCTTAAATCATGAGCTACCTCTAAGTGCACCGCCCTCACCGTTACACAAGTGAAGAGCGCCACCCACCTCTTCTCAGTAGCGCGACGAATGGTAACAGCGATCGGACCAAAATAGTCTAACCCTGTGTAACTAAATGGCCTTATGTACGGCGTGAGTCTGTCAATCGGTAGCGGTGCCATTTGAGGCGCTTCAGGTTGGACTTTTTGCAAGCGGCATTCTAAACAATGCGTAATTACATTGCGTAGTAAAGTTCGTAGTCGCGGGATCCAATAGCAGCGTCGGATTTCGCATATTGTAGCCTCAGTATTCTGGTGCCGCATAATTTTATGGTAGTGCATCACAACCAGTTTCGCGAAGTGGTGCTTTGGTGGCAGTATAATGGGATGCTTAGAGCTTATGGGCAGCCAACTGGCGGCGTCGATGCGCCCATTCACGCGGAGCACACCCTCTTCGTCTATATATGGGGAAATCTGCTGAATTTCAGCGGCAAATGCGTCTTCTTGAACAAGGCGGCACAATAGCTTCTTGGCTTGTTCGACATCTCGCGCAGTCAACCCATGTCGACTATCTGCTAGAACACGAAGGCGGCAAGAGTCCATAAAGCGCAATACCCAGGCTGCAACTCTCACCAGCTTTGTTAAAGAAGAAAAGCGTTTTAAATCAAATATATTACAGTTAACGATTACCAGAGCGTATTTTGGGCGCAGTTCTTCTTCACACTCGTCTTCTGTTGGTACCGCGGCATTATCGGTAGGCCAGTACTGTTGCGGCCGATGCAGAAATGCTGGACCACATGACCAACGGGCTGTTGGTCCGAAATCAAGGCAATTATTTGCACGTGTAGCTTCGTCTGCAACTTTGAGCTCAGTTGGAAGCCACTTCCAATTTGATGTATCGGTAGTAGCTAAAATTTCGGCCACTCTATGCTGAACGAACGGTTTGTAGCGACGATGTTCGTTCTTAATCCACCTGACCACTGTCTTGGAGTCGCTCCACAAAGTACATTGATTGACGTCTAGAGAATGTTCCTCTCGTATACAGGTCATTAGGCGAGTGCCAAGCACGGCCGCTTGGAGTTCAAGTCGAGGCACGGTTAAGGCCTTTATTGGCACGCACTTTGACTTCGCCGAAACGAATGCTACTTCAATTTTGCCACTGCAATTCTCGGATCTCCAATAGGCGATGGCGGCAAAGGCCACTTCACTTGCGTCGTTGATGCTAATCGGCAACGGCTCGTCCCAAGGAATGTTGTGCCTCCACACTTCGCGCATTATTAATTTGGCTCCGATAACAAAATTACTTAAGAACCCCAAAGGGTCAAAAATCGACATCACGATGCTGAGGAGCTCTCTCTTGGTGGGAGGCCTAGAACCATGTACGACTGCTGCGTCCACATTATTAAATTTTAGCTTAAATCCAAAACAATCGGTTGAGGGTTGCCAAAATAGTCCAAGGACCTTTTCCACTAACATGCCTTCCTTCTTCATGATAGGTCGCCTACCCTCATCACCATCCAGATTTTTCATTACCATTTGGGAATTTGACGAAAAATTTCGAAGCTCGAATCCAGCGTCCATGTGTATAGCATGCACCATTTTTGAAACGGCGATGGCTTCTTCTACCGTATTGAAGCTGTCCACCATGTCGTCCACATAGTGATGATCTAGTATAGACTTTACTGCGCAGTCTATGTCGGGGTTTCCATTGCGATGTTCTAACGCGTTGACGGTTTTAACGTAGTTGGCAGCACATGGCGAACACGCAGCGCCAAATGTCATTACGCACATCTCGAAAACTGCTGGCTTCCTAGTAGCATCACCACAGCGCCACAAAAACCGTTGAGCGCATCTATCTTGCCGCCGCACCAATACTTGGTGAAACATTTCTCTCACGTCTGCACAAACCGCAATTGCTCCCTGGCGGAAATGGAAGAGAATGGACGGCAACGACTTATAGTCCTGTGGTCCCTTTAGTAGAAGCGTATTGAGTGAAATGCCCTCCACCTCCGCAGCAGCGTCAAATACCAGTCGCAGCTTGCCAGGCTTATTCGGGTTGGCAACGGCGAAATGTGGCAAGTACCAGGTTCTCGGTGACCACATGGCAGCTTCTGCTGGTGACAGTTTGCGCGCATATCCCTTAGCTATATATGACTCTAAGATCTGTTTGTATTCAGCAGCGAACACACCATCGCGACTCATTTTCTTTTCGATACCTATAAGCCTCCGCAGCGCCATGTGATAACTATCCGGAAGCTCAACTTTGTCATGCTTCCATAAGAGACCCGTCTGAAATCTCCCATTAACGCGGCATGAAGTCTCTTCTAGAATTTTCTTCGCACGAGCATCATCTTCGCTTTCGATGGGGGGGTGATGGCCTTACCCCAAAACTTTCGGTGTCAAAATAGTCAGCCACTAAATTATGTAACGACAAATCACTCCGGCTATTCACATGCAAGCACATCGGCAACGACTGTCTTTTATTTGTAGTTGGGCCATACACCACCCAACCTAACTCGGTGCTCGCTGCAAACGGCCCATTCATATTCATTTTCAGAGTAGACGAGGGTAAGCCAAGGTGGCAATGATCCAGTCCGATCAACAACTTAGGCCGGATCTGTGAGTACGTTCTTATTGGCAGCTTACGTATGTGTACGTCATCGCAGCTCAACTCCGCTCTACTTAAACTTTGCGACGGCAGCTGTAAATTCGAAACTCCATAAACGCTTCGCAATTTATGTCGCTTCTGCATGCCAGCGCTGCTAATGAACAGGTCTACCACCAAGGCTGGTTCTTGCGCCGCGCGCCCTCCGAACCATTGCAAATTCAGTCGCTGTTCAATGCCGTGTAAACCCAATTCTTGTAAGAGAGCGTTATCGATCATTGTGATCGACGAACCTTCGTCCATTAGGGCATATGTTTCATCGTGCTTATTATTGTTATACAATACAACTGGCAAAATTCTAAATAATAGTTTGTTTTCAACGGAAACTCTACTGCAACTGAGAACTGCGGCACCAGCGTCACTGGACTGTTGGCAATGCGACGAATCATGAGTATGCGAGCCGCGTTCGGTAAGTGGCATGCTTCTATTACGATGATTAATCTCCCTGGACATACCGTTGGGCCTGCACTCGCTTTCATGCAATAGCTTATGGTGCACTCTTCTACACCCTTCTATGGCACAAGGCCTTTGCCGCTGGCAGTTACGAGTTCCATGTCCGGCGTTAAGGCAAGAGAAACAAAGGCGACGTTTCTTAACTTCGGTCCACCTATTCGACACAGTGAAATCGGTGAACGTTCTACACTCAGCTATCTTGTGTGAGCCCTGGCATATTGGGCATTTAACATGACGGTGTGGCTCGGCGGTATGCAATACGACGCGGCGTTTGGGGTCTCGTACTGGTTCGACATCATACACTGCTGCGATAACGTTTGCTATTTTTGTAAGCCACTCGCTAAACTGTCTAATCGTGGCATACGGCTGTGTAGTTGCTGCGTAAGTTGCCCATTCAACTCGTTTGCTCATCGGCAACTTCATAATAATTTCATCGAGCAGCATAGGGTTGCTCAGATGTTGTTCTCCTCTGGTGGCCGATTGCAGGAAGATGCACATGTTGTTCACCTTAGTGGCAAATGGCACTAGCTTTGCCAGTCCGCTCTCCGTTATGGGCGCAATCTCCCTTACTTGCGCTAACTGACAACGAATCAGCTGTTCAGGACGACCAAATCTAAGTTTCAGCTGTTCAATAACATTATTGACGTTGCTCGGATGTATAAGCAGAGACTTGACAGTCTCCTGAGCTTCGCCCCGCAAGCACCTATGAAGCAACTGATTGTTCTCGAAGTCACTGTACGAATAGGCAGCGGTGGATTCTGTAAAGGCAGCGTAGAATACGGGCCAGTCTTCTGCTTTCCCACAAAATTCCGGTAGTGCTTGCATTTGCCTAGGTAGGTAAGACCTGTGTATGTCTACAGAACCCAAGTTTGCGTGGGCGGACGCATTGCTGTTCGCGGAAATGGCATCACTGTTAGGGGTGCCTGAACACGCGTATGCATTGTGCAGCAATGGCATGCCATTCGATGTGACGAATTGATGAGCGGGCGCCGATGCTACGAATTGCAAAGGCGATTGACGACTATCTGCAAATGACGTTACTGGAAGCTGATTGCTGATAGACACCGTCGGTAATTGTAATTCCGGTGACGGTGCAACTTGACGATGTGTTGTAGGAAATTGGGAAGTTAAAGTTCCGGCTATGTGCGCATTGTTAGACGCATTATCCATCTCAGTTTGAGATTCGTGCTCCTTCAACTTTGCTTCGGCTGCTTTTAAGCTATTTTCTAACAAGGCGATACGCTTTTGCATAGCCCGCATCATAACCTCTTGACGAGTAGAGGGCGTTGATGAGTTACGGCTAATTGCTCCGGCGGAAGTGGAGGCAGATTTTGAGGCACTGGCTGTGCCTTCGGCGGTGGTGGCAAATTGTTGGGCGCTGGCTGTGCTTGTAGTTTTGGTGGCGATTCCACTATCGGCAGTGGGTTTCGTTCCGACACTGTTCGACGTGGCAGGAGTCGAAGCTGAATCTTTACCTTCCATTTCGGTATTTAATCGAGGGCTGCGACGAGGTGATTTGCCCATGTAACCTTCAGCGATGTTATATTGCTGCAACTACTTGCGTAGGTAGCAAGTTGGCAATGGCTATTAACGTGCAAATAAATTCCCAGTCTCAAATATGGCAAATTTGGACTGCGAAATAAAGATATCGTCGATCGCGATAGCGAATTTAACGCGAATCCAAATAAAAGGCGTAAGTTGTTTTGACTGAACTTAAACTCCAATTAGATTCGGTTTATTTCTAGAAATCAAACATCAAATATTGTATAAAAACATACGCATGTACAAATATGTATGTAAACTTACCGCAGTGTGTCCTTCGCTTTTCTCTGATGATCGACGACTGAAGTAATATTCTTAAAATGTAAGCAAATGTAAATTTGGCAAATTACGTACATATGCAAATACATATATACGTGTGTACAAAGGAGAAAAACGGTTGACGCATTGCGGTTAGCGAACAAATGCAATATACACACATGTATACACGCACATACAATTTCCATGAACAGATCTCATTTAGTATATAACATAGAATATGCCCGTTTAACGGAGAAACAAAAACTATGATAAATGCTGCAAAACGGTTTGAAATGCATAAATAGGAGATTGACACGTATGCACATACGAATGTAAGTAAATACGAAGATTACATAGGAATGCACATAGGCACATACGAAGATGTTACCGAGGACAAAGTAGATGTGCAGATCATACCGTATGCACGGCTTACATTGACAACAATTAAACAAAAATAGATACATTGGTATAAATGTCGACTTAACGAATATGAAAAAGGGCAAGCGGGCGGCAACATATTTAATAATCATGACAGTAGCGACAGTGCCTAAAAATTTTCTATTGTAAAAAAACACTTTTGTAACTTTTGTAAAGTGTAATAAATACTTGTTAGTAAGTATCTCTCGTTGTTTTATTTTTTTTGGTCTAATATTCTTAAATGTTTCAATAGACGCTGTTTCTGCAATTAAGTAACATTCCATCACAATGCGCAGAAAAAATCTTATAATAAAACAAGAAAACGTCCTTTTGTTGTTTTAATAAACTGCTGGTTTTATTTTAGTTCCTGAATCAGGCTACACATTTTGACGTTTCGAACAACAGGCAACAGCTAGTGCCCTATATACGCTGGCGCAAAGTACCTATTTTTCGCTGCAAAAAAAAAAAATGTTAATTTTTTAAGATCATGATAATTACGTTAAATAATGAAAATATCCATCTATTGGGTTTATTCCCGTTGGGTTTTTTTCCCACTGCCCATCTCTACCGGCAAGAATCTCATACTCCATATAATAAAACAGCTCACTCTCCAAACAAATATCATTGCTACTTTAGCAATAACCCCAACAACCAAACATGCAAACAAGGTGTTGCCATGTTTGTAAAAAAATCCTTCACTCACAAATTTATCCAAATAGCATCGAGTATTTAGTCTGTTGCTGTAGAAATATATATTGGTTTTAATATTACAATTATTACAAGCTATATTCCACCTCAGCAACAATTTAATAATACAGGAATCTTAAATCTAATGAACAACTTTTTGGACCCTATCATTCTTATGGGTGACTTTAACGGGTGGAGTGCTCTCTGGGGATCTCCTACAACAAACAATCGAGGCAACATAATAGAGGATGTAATTCTTGCTAAAAAATTAGTTGTTCTTAACGACGGTTCCCCGACACATTTTTCGACGCATAAGAGTTTTTCCCATCCAGACATCTTCCTTCTTCATATCCCCTAGACTAGAATGTAAAACATTGAATGGTCTACATAATAGTGACCATTACCCCATAATAACTTCTCTCTCTATGCCAGAATTTTATAGAGTTAAGCCAAAACCTAAATTCCTTGCCGATAGAGCTGATTGGGAAACTTTCTCTTCTAAATTAATACACCTAGCAAGCAAAAAATCTGAAGCTGCTTCGACTATTAAATCACTTATACGTTCAGCGGCTAATATAGCTATTCCACAGACCAGCGAAAACAATTTTTATCGAAACTTCCATACTGGTGTAATCTTCTTTCTGTCCTTAGAAAAAATAAACAGTCTTTTTGGGCAGAGTATAAACGTTATAGAACGACTGAGAATCTAATTAAATACAAGAAAGCCAATGCATGCTTCCGCCGCGAATTAAAGGCATCAAAAATAAATGCTTTGGAATCTCTCACAGCTAAAATCACCTCTTCCTCCAACTCGAAGAAGATCTGGTCAGATATAAAGTATCTTGCCTCTTCCTATCAACGTAATCATATTCCTTTTGTGCACTCCCCAGAAGGCCCAATATATTCTCCTAAGGGCATTGTCGAATAGTTTGCAGTAACATGGTTTAAATATTCACATAGATCCAGACTTTAGTGTTAAAAAATCAAACACATTATCTAAATTTTATCAATCCCTCCCCATCCCACAGATCCCTTGTTATTGAATCTCGCATAACATTGGAAGAATTTAAATCAACTCTTTCTTTGATGTCCGGTAAAATACGTGGTGCTAATAGAATCACCTACAGTATCTTAAAAAACTTGCCCCTTGCATTCAAATCCCGCCTTATTAACATATACAACTCTATATTAGAGCAAGGAATTTTCCCTCAATCTTGGAAAACTGCTGATAGCATCCCTATTCCCAAACCAAATAAACCTAACACCCTCATTTCCAATTATAATTGTAATTACAGACCTATATCTCTACTACCTTGTATGTCAAAAGTTTTGGAGAAAATCATTACTCGTCGTCTTGTATGGTTTGGCCAGCAAAATAACCTCGTAACTTCTCAGTAGTTCGCATTTCAGAAAGGCTTAGGTGTTATGGATCCACTCCTAATATTTGAACACTTTGCCTCCACAGCCTTGGCAACGAGGGACCACGTATCGGTACTCAGTATAGATTTTGAAAACGCATAGAAGAGCTTACTCGCTGGAAGGTTGGAGGAAAAATATATAAGATCATAAAATCGTACCTAAGCAATCGCAAGTTATTTGTGAGTATAAACAACCACGAGTCAAACATTCTCCCACTTTTCAACGGAATATCGCAAGGGTCACAATTGTCTGTGATCCTGTTTATAATAGCCTTCAAAGAAGTCAGCTCTATCATATCTATAAGCCGAAACGTTGAGCATTTGGCTCATGCAGACGACGTCCTGATTTTTTCTAAACCTACTGACTTAAAAATTGTTAAAAGCACTTTCACCAACATCTTCTCTAAACTCAAAGATTGGTCTAAACCATCAGGAGCATGTATGTCTATAGATAAAAGCTCCACTTTCCACATTTGTCGTAAGGATAAGTGTACGTTCCCTTCCATATCCTTTTCTAATATTACACTTCCGCACACTAACACTCTAAGAGTATTTGGAATTATATTCGATAATAGATTAACATATAAGCAACACTGTGAGTATGTTAGACTAAGCATATTATCAAGACTAAATATCTTCAAAACATTGTTTATTTCATATACATACGTTAGTAAATATTACAAGAGCTTTAATATTATCTCAGATTGACTTTAGACTGCCAATTTACGACCACTGCGCCTACACCCACCTAAAGCGCCTAGAAGCACCTTATCACGCAGCAGTTAGAAGAAGTATAAGAGCCTTTTCCAGTTCCCCCATAAACGCAATCTTAGCGGGAGCCGGTTTACCAAATCTTCTAGAGAGGGTCACAAATAACACATTGATGTATATCTCGAGGCTATTTTAATGCAGAAACAAGCTTTTGTTGGAATATGTTTGCTCCTGTCAGCATATAAGAAGGAAAAAAGGTCGAAAATCAACGATTTCACTCAAGCCGACGAACTTAACATACTTATGTCGCCTGTTTGCATAGAAAACTCAATTCTTCTAGAGTGGAACTTACCAAATTATTTAAACATCGATAACCTTCAAAACCGCGAAAAAAAATAGTACTTGCTCTGAAGAATACAAGCAAATCTATCTGGAAACTGTAACTCCTTTGAAACCATACTGGGAAATATTATTTACTGACGGATCAAAAACCGGTACCCATACGTCATTTGCGGTGACAAACGAAATAGGTACCACTATAACCGTTGGAATTTTACCAAATTACTGCTCAATTTTCACAGCTGAAGCGAATCTACAATCGAGGCTATTCTGAATTCAGGCAATAACTCCCCACTGATCACAAAAATCCGTAACGTGCTCGTACAACGACAGGTTCCATCAAGATTATGTGGATTCCGGGTCACAGCGGCATCAAAGGAAACGAACAGGCTGATAGTAGAGCAAAGGAGGCAAAAAGAGAACCTTTTCACCTTTTTGATTATGTTTTTTCGGAAGATATAAAAAAACTGGCTAGGCTACCAACACCCCTACACAATCCATTGAGGATCAAAAACCAATACCCGTCAACAACACCTTGCCGTAATTTTAAGACACTTTCAGCACACTCATATTTGTTAAACGGTTTGCCGAAACCCTAGTGCCACTTTTGTGGCCTAAATGAATTCACCGTCTCTCACATCATGGATAGCTGCTTAGGACTGCAAAATATTAGATCCTCGGTGTTTAAATGCAACAATCCATCAGAACTCCTCAAACAGACAACGAACGATAATACGAGTACAAGTGTTATAAATCAATTTGTATCTCGATAAAAAATTAAAGATTTAACCTTGTGGCTCACTTTTTATACCCGAGCGGTATATTAACTTTGTTCGCATAACGGTTGTTTGTAACAGCAAGAAATAATCGAGATAGATATAGACATATATACATATATGCATATACTAAAATGATCAGTATGAAAAGAGAAATCGATTTAGCCCTGACTGTCTGTCCGTCCGTCCGTCCGTCCGACCGTGGTTACAATAACTTGAGTAAAATTGAGATATCTCAATGAAATTTGGTATATAGATTGCCCTTTGGATAGGGTAGGTTGGTATTGAAAATGGTCAAGATCGGTCAAAAACCACGCCCACCTCCCATATAACGGAAGTTTTTGAAATATGCAAAAACTCCGTTTTTTCAGTATCTATTACAGCAAATTGAGTGAAATTTGGTATTTGGAGCAATTTTGAACTCAGAAATTAGGCATTTATGAAATTTTGAAAAATGGGCGTTGCCACGCCCTCTTATTAAAAATTTTCCGTATCTCAATAACAGTGTAAGGTATCGTCACAAAATTGTATGGGCATATTTTCCTTGATATCGCTATTATTATCGTAGAAAATTTTTTGAAATCGGATCATAACCACGCCCACCTCCCATATAACGGAAGTTTTGGAAAATGCAAAAACTTAGTTTTTTCGGTATCTATTAAAAGAAATTGTGTGAAACTCGGTATTTGGAGCGATTTTGAACTAAGAAAATAGGTATTTATGAAATTTTGAAAAATGGACGTTGCCACGCCCACTTATGAAAAAATGTCTGTATCTCAATAACGGTGTGAGGTATTGTCACACAATTTGGTGGACATATTTTCGTTACCACGCCCACTTATAAAAAAGCGTCTGTTAGTATCTCAACAACGATGGAAGGTATTGTCACAAAATTTGGGGAACATGTTGTCCTTGATATCATTAGCATCACCGTCAAAAACTTTTGAAATCGGACTATAACCACGCCCAACTTCCATATAAGTGAAATTTTGAAAAATGAAAAAAAATTGGTTTTCAGTATTTATTAAAAGAAATTGAGTGAAGTTTAATACTAGCAGCGATTTAAAACAAAGAAAACGGCGTTTTCATGAAATTATAGGCACCGACCATACAAAAATAAATCGCGAGGGTATATAAAAATCGGTTTCGCCCCAATTTAGCCTTTCTTACTTGTTAACTATAAAATATACATAAATACACCTAAATGTACACAATTTCCATTGTACCTTCTGTTGATTGTTCTGTTTATATATGTAATTACTCCTCTTAATATGAACCTAACCACTATTAAAACTTAGAAACCTAATTATATTAATAAACTCTTATTTCTATTAGGTTACGAACATAGAACATCCTATTTTTGTTTCTTTCCTCTATTATGCTTCTGTTATGTTAACTAAATCATTAGCCGAAGGCCTCTGCAGCCAGTGCTTTTTTATTATTACTTGAAGGGATGAATGAATTATTGATAATTGTTACTCTTTTCAATAAATAAATAAATATGTAAATTCTTAACTTGATTATTTTACCACAACTTCGCCACAACTTGATTGATAAGCTCCGAATGCGTTATCGTTTGTACTCAATTGTAAAGTTGTTATTAAACTGCATGCTACGAAAGTAAAATAAAAAACACAAAGCAAATGTAAATAAAAATAATTCATGGAATTCGCAAACTAGTGATCAAAGCGGAGAGAGTTGCAAAGGCTGAAAACAATGTTAGAAAAGCCGATATATATACCCGATTTTTCTTAACCAGTCGATTGTGCGCTCAAGCACTGTTTTAAGCATCCAAATCTCTCGGATTCAGTTTGGTTTTCAAAACATTCCAAACTTCGGTTAAATACTATATTATTTTAAATTGCAACCAACCAAGAGTGCCGCAAATTTATTGCAAACACTCTTTCATATAATAATAATTAACAATCAACAAAAAGTTTATTTAATATTTTTTCGCAACTTACTTAAATTGTCATTAAGGGGGTTGTTAATGAACCAGTAATTAACTCTAGCAATAAAATTCAAATATATGCTGAGGAGCGACTGAAGCAGTCATTCAACGGCTAAGGCTTAGACTGTAACAACCAGTTTAACGAAAGTAGTTTAGATGAAAGATGATTTTAATTTTGTTTATATTAAAATAAAAGCTGGTGAAACTGACTGTAAGAAAGTTATGTCTCGCAATTTTTTTTTCATTTCAAACCAGATAAAATGAAATATTTTCAATTATACATACTTTATTTCGGTATTTTTTTTTTAAGAAATGCACAATGTTACACCTACGAACATTAGTATATCCTAAGAAAATTCAATACAGAAGCGTAAGTCGTTATTTTCAATTATTTTATGGCATTTTCCAGCTTAACCATCTCAAAAACTGACTGATGTGGCAAACTGAAGGAACAGAAAAAGCAAAGTAACGCCTTTGCCATTGTGAATCAAGCAACGTTGGCAGAAAACTCACAAAAATGCGCATAAAATAATTCTAACTTTAACACATAAAAATATACTGATTCCATGATTGTGTGAGCGTGTTTGAGTTTTTCTCATATATTTATAACGAAAATAAACTCGAAAGGCTGCAGCACTCCCGATTTACAAACTCAAGTATACAAACATATGTACATATACTCGTACACACAGAAATGTTGCTGGTATTTTACTGAATAAATGGCCTAGAATGCGTTAGGATGATATTTTGAAAAATTGGAAAACTGATGGCTGGTTGAAAAATTTAAAAAGCAATTCATTGCGCACAACGAACGTGTATGGAATTTATTGATATAGCAGAGAGAAGTATAAGCTAGCAATGGATCAATCATGTGCCATATGCGGCCGCGAGTTGGCTCGAACCGAAAGCGGTATTCGTTGGATTATTTATTGCCACACAAGGCAGGTGTGTACACTGCTGCCAGAATTTCGATGCGATTCATACAGAACGGGACAGAGTCTGCTTTGAGTGTCACTTTGAGTGACAGCAGGAACTGAAAGTGCCAAAAAAGCAACAGAAGCAGGAATATGAAAAGGCAACGATTATAATGATAGCTGAAGTTGTTTTGTACATTAAACAATTTTCATATATACTTGTTAGTATATATACATATGTACATACATATGTATGTATATATGTATAGAAATTTCACTTCGTTTGGGTGCATATTGGATAAAGGTGTCAATGCATTCGTTTTAGCCATTTTAATAATTTTGATTTTGCTGACAGTTGGGTCATTTGTAATCGATACTTTCGAAAATTATCTTGCAAATAAAGCCAAAACCATCACTGAATTTATCTATAATGCGCGATGCGCTGACGCTGTCAATGTAGGCATTTTCAATCAACTGAAGGCAAATGAATAAATAACACTCAAAAGCACTACATTCGCATATACATACATACAACGGGTTTCAAATGTAATGCATTAAAATAGCACTAGCACTATTGCATTACAATACGTCTATCGGCGTGTGCATGTCAATGTCAAGCCGCACAAATTCTCCTTTGCTTTATATATTTTTCGTAACAAGCACTAGTACCATGCCAGCTATGGCGTATGCGTAACATATATTCTATGAGTGTTTTGGTTCGCATTTCATGCAATGAGTTGGCTATTGTTGCGCTACATAAGTTTTAAATATAAAATTATTTAAAATAGGTTCTTAACTAAAGACAATTTCAAAAAGGATTTAGTGCGCAATGCAATACAAAAATAAATGAACATCCATTAATTGAAATTTAACTCCGTTGGGCTTACGAACCGCCACATGAAATCCGAGTATACCGAAAAGACAAAAAAGGACCCAAAAAATTACCTCCCCAAACGTTGACGACTCCTGCTAATAAAATGGGACTACGGTTAAAGGATATGCACCTGGAATGTGCGGATTTTCTATAGGGAAGATGGTTTTATCGAACTGCGAACGTCGTCCATACATAAAAGGCTGACATCACTTCAGTACAGGAGATACGATGGTCGGGCCATGGCTGCGAAAAATATCCATTGTTCGACTTATATTATAACTGCTATGTTGTTTTGCATACATTTTGTGTTGCATTTTTGATTAGGGGTATACCCAAAGGCCTTTTTTGCAGATTAACACCATCAGTGTACGAATTCTCACAATCCGCATCAAAGCTAAATTAAGAAATATTGGCTTGATTTATGGGCGCATTCCATTACTTACTTTCTTAATTGGCGCAATAACCGCCTAAGCGATTTTGGCCGAGGTCAACATAGCACACCATCTTTCTCTTTCTCTGACTAGCTGGAACCAATTGGAAATCTCAAGTATAGCCAAGTCTTTTTCACTTGGTCTTTCCAACGCAGAGGAGGTCTTCCTTTTTTTCTGCCACCACCAGCGGGTACCGCGTCAAAAGCTTTCAGGGCCGGAACTGTTTCATCCATTTGTCCATCGAGAGAGGACTTTGCTGCTCATTTGCCTACTCAGTCCAAAGTACTCGTAGCACATGTTGGCAAGAGAGATTCTCCCTTGGTGTTAATGCCTGTTACTAGGTAGACAAAGTGCTCTACTTTTTTAAATTTGTTACAGTCAACAGTGATGTGAGTGCCCATCCGTGAATGTTGAAACTGCAATAAAAACACCAAAAATCATAGCTTCGAAACCGGCTGCTGGAGGTTTGCTAAACTCGCTGCTAAAGTGCGTCCATATTTAATAACCGAAAGAGCTGAATACGGGAATAATCTACAATTATAACTGTTTGAGACTTGTTGCGACTTATTTATGCCCAATTATACTCGATAGAGACTAATCCCGGAACACCCTTTTTAGAGATCAGTCGCACAATGGTTTCTAGGGGCACGCAACCGCAAGTTGCACAAACAACCGCGACAAATCTCAACTACTACAAAGTTGCTTCACACAAACGCAATAAATACATACATATGTTAACGCAAATATGTATGTATTTGCAGAAATTTCTACAAATGCAGTTTATTATTTGAATACCAGTTTGTTTATACACTAAAATTTGTGTCTCTGTGGCACTGAGGCTGAAGTGAAGCCAACTTTCGAAAGGAGCTAGAGTTTGTATGCGCACGTACATATAAATGTGTGTATTTTATGTACTCTAGTTTCATCTGCTGAACAAACAATGCTGAATTTCAAGTGAAATTATTAAACTTTGTGGAGAATGGCAACATTAATTTTGCACTAAAAACTGCATTAATTAATTTTTTCGATTGAACTTTTTCTACCTATTGTATTATGACGGTAATTTATTGGTAAGCTAACATCGAAATAAAATTTTAAATAAAATGGGTTTTTTGAAAAGATATGATTTATTTAATTTAGTTTCATAAAAACCACAAAATAATAAATAACAAAAACAAGAAATTAAAATAAGTTCAAACAAGTTCTATGAATTTTTTTAATGGCCTTTGCGAACACTTATCAAGTAAATTCGTTTCTGATTTTAAGCAATATAATATGGTCAGATAATTTGTTAAACTATCGTAACATATTATATTTTTTCTTGGCAGTTTTCACAGAGAGATTCGGAACATTGCAAACAAATATGCTTTTGACCATGAACAGCAGTTGTATTTTGACTTTCTTTTTATTTAAGATGGACGTATAGGACATAGCTTTCTTCCATTGATTGCCTCAATTTAAATTTTTTTAGGTGGAGGAGGCAAGTCTTTCACCAAAACTCGACTGATGTTCTCAGCAGTTCTCTTGGTAATCTTTAGCTATATACTCGTGCTTTCATGTTATCCATCGCCATTTCCGAGCCATATTTAATAAAAATGTGCCTTTCCTCTTTTTGAGTCCATATTTTCACAATTTGGTACGCAAGAAAACAGTTGATACCTATCATATTCAACATTATAAAAAAAAATTAAATCGGCCAACGACGAGTTTTGCTGAGCATTTCTTGTCGATCCCATCTACCCACCCTCAATCCTTAATCTTACAATCCTCAATAATTTGTGGTTTGGCTGACTCACTATTTCATTCTCGAATGTGATGTGTGAATAATACAAAAATGGCAGCTCTATTTTTCTTTGAAACAAATGATAATAACGTAAAGTTCTTGTTGAAACCTTTAAGTTAACTTCCAACTTATTTTTCTTTGTTTCACAAAAAGCTTTGCAGGGATCTCTCTCTTGTTTTTCAACAGTGTTCCAAACTTATTGCCTGCAAAAAATGGGCGATAACATCAGACACAATACATTTTTATACCGGGATTCAGCAACTCAGCTACATCTCAAATCCCAAAATGAGCAAGAGATAATTGCTTTCCTTCGCTTTCACGTTTGTTTCTTTTTTCTTTTATATTTACTTTTACTTTCTTTTGAGACTAGAGGCTTTATTTCGAATCTAATGAATGCCAACTGGTCTAAAATTGTGACTTCTGTCTCTCTTAGAGACTGAGACTGCTTACTGAATTGGGGGTTACTGTCATTTTGTTTCAATTTTTTGTGACGTGCTCACCACCAGGTCACAATTTAGATACTTTATTTTGAGACTAGAGGCTTTATTTTGAAACTAATAAATCCCAACTGGTCTAAAATTGTGACTTTTTTTCTCTGATATAGGCTAACCCTCAAATTCTGTAAGCTGTCTCAGTCTCTAAAAAATAATCACACTTTTATTGAGCTCAGGGCAAAAAAGGTCTAATAGGTAACCGCAGTAGAGAAATTGCAACCCTGCTCGATTTTTTGATATACATATCTTTATTGTCAATAAGAACTATCAAATCAGTCTAATGAAAACAAAAGTTGACAATTCACAAATTCAATTTACCCACAATAAATAAATACAAAATGTACATGTTTATTTCAGAACTTAGAGCTTGAGTCTTGGGACAGAGTTGGGCATCAATTGTACGCATTTTACGCCAGCAACCAATTTACAGCTCCCGAAATGATTTATGGACACCACATTGTTTCCGTTAACGTGATGCCACAAGCTCTCAGCCTAACAACTATTAGGCTTGCTTTTGCGGCACTTTTTATAAAGAAACTTCGCCTTTTTCTAGCTGTTTCTTGCTGAGAACGCACTTTCCGAACTCTGTACGAGTCTGGCACAAACTACACAACGCAAATATACCTAATTTTCATGCATTTCATGAGCAAAATGCACAATATATTTTTTCACACAAAGCGCGAATCAGATGTAAACAAATTTTTTTGTTTTTATCGAATGAAAACAAAGTTTGACAATTAAGATAAATGAAAAATTAAATTATTAACCTTACTGAGGTTACCTGTTAAATGTGCCTTGGCTCGGGGCCAGCTTATGGAAGATTTTATTTGGTTGTAGAAGTAGTAAATTAAAAAAAAAATTGTTTTTAAATACATATATTTAAAGTTTTTTTTATTTTTCTTGCAGTTATTCGTCATTATTTTGTTAATTCGTCGACGTTAACGATTTGTTGATGTACAAATCTATTAGTTTACGGGCGAAGAAGGTTTGTTTAGTGTTATTTATTGCTTTTTTAGTGACACAAATTCATTTAATTTGTGAGCAATAATGTCAATATAGGGAGGTCCGCTAATTCACCAAAATTTAATATTTTAACGCACCTCGATTTTGTAGTTTTTATTATACAGAATATAATTAAATTAATCTGATATAAAATGCTTAGTTACTCATGGCGGTAGTGTCAGTGCAGTAGACTTTTCAGTAAAATATTAAAATTTTTGAAAATTGAAATTATTAAAACTTTAAAAGTTGTTTTAATAAAAATGCGTAGCACTCTAAGGCTAGGAAAAGCTTAAATTGATTAGCACTTACGCACAAATCATGAAAACTCAAAATTGCAGTGCAACTTCTGAAAATTCCTTTGTTTTTCTCAATTAATCCGAATATTCAACCGCTGCTAAGCACTGAACGCAATTCCGTAAAACTGAGAATATTGACATTAAAAGCACTAAGCAGAGAAATGTGAAAATACCATCAGAATTGCGGTTACGAACACATATGTATGTATTTACATATGTATGAATGTCTGTTGGGTTAATGCAGTACTCCTGGCTCGCAAAGTCATTTTATCAACGTCAAAACAGATACCACAATAGTCATTGTTATATATGATATGTAGGTGGCTATTCACACTTTCGTGGTTTGCTACAAAAAGTTTGGTTGTTAAATAATTCCACCAGTTAAATAGCAGCAAGTCATTGGTGTTTAAAAAGTTTGTGCAGAGGCAATGTCAATTGCATTAACTACATTTTTGTGGTTTATAATAAGGTTATATTAGCGGTTTAAAAAAAAAAAAGACTAAAATTGTCCCTTTATTAAATTTAAAAAAATTGCCTATAAAGTAAATTTGCGTAATGTATTCTGCATGTTACTCACTTGTCCAAGTGACAATATGCATGTGTCTATATAATATCAAAAAGAAGAATACATGTATGTATACGTACATATGTTATAGTTCTAACCTTTCTAATAAATGCTAATAAAAACTTTGCTAATACTGTGATATTCGCTTGTAATTAAATGGAAGTAGTTTAATCTCAGTCTAGCAAATGCTCGACAATCACACATAATGTATACCGATGTTTTTTTCTCTTCGTGACAAAGACGGCATTTTTATTAGCAAATGGAATATATAAATAATCCGGGATCACACGATTTGTTCGTTTGTACATTTGGCAGTCACAGAGTGTGTTGTCAAGGAATTTTTAGTTCAGATCAGCAACATAATTTCCAAAGCCGGATCTAAATTTAGCATTAGCATTTTGGACACATATGTCTTCGAAAAGTATATCAAAAAGGTTCTACTAACTTGAGAGTCGAATTTAACTTGACTATTATTATGGCCCCTACATCACTCTGTAACTGTTTATATGTACAAAACTGTGCAAATGCAGAAATCGTGTGAACCTAATATTGAAATTGAAGAGATTGTGCCGACAACTAACAAAAATAATTTGCAATCTGCGTATGTACGTCACACCATTAATATCGAATTCAAAAACAATAAAACAAAGCCTACGATGTGTGTAACGCACATAAAACTCGTAAGCAAACGAAAATTAACTAGTTTTTAGTTATATTCTATTAATGGTAGTGAAATAAAATAAGATAGTGCAGAGTGCCCTATTTAGTCCACGACACAAGCCGGAT
This sequence comes from Philophylla caesio, assembly GCA_963971545.1. Taxonomy (NCBI): domain Eukaryota; kingdom Metazoa; phylum Arthropoda; class Insecta; order Diptera; family Tephritidae; genus Philophylla; species Philophylla caesio. The sequence goes on from OZ020607.1 coordinate 65,026,644, forward strand.
CTATTAAGTCACTAACGAATTCAGAAGCTAGTGTGGAAACAATAATAACCATATAAGTTTCGTCACCCAAGCGGACTTCATTAATGGTGTTGGTATTGAAATTAGGGGCTACCGCATTTATCGCTTGACGGCAAGTGTCGTCATAGACGGAAGCTCCATGGTCGGCATGACAACATGTAACTTCCGATCCGAAACTGGAAGTGTATAAATACGAAGATTCGCTTTGTTTAACTTTTATGTTTTTGTTTGTTAGTATTATGGTTAATGTTTTTAAGCTCATATGACCCTAATTGATATACTAATATATTTCATATCAATTGGATATGGATACCGGCAAACAATACATTACATGAATACTACATGAAATCTTGTGTGCCAGGGGTCATTGCAAATAAAATTAAACTGAAGTTCTCAACGATAGCATGTGCGATCTTTGACATGACACAATTAATTGCTATTGCGTGTTGTTAAAGATCTAGCTGGCAATGTGAGCTGTTTTCATAAGATTTAGATGTAAACCTTGCTTTGCCCTCAAAATTCAAACCATTTTGTGTCAAAACGGGGTCCAACGGAAAAGCCAATAAACTGCACTCTGATAGGGAACAAAGCAACTACAAACAAGAGCAGCTGATCTATCGCTATTTGCTTTTGGGGGTGTTGTTGTGTAGTTTTCAACAATTTAAATTATTTTTATTATTTTAATAACATAGAATGTCTTATAAGGATGTATAGTAATTTCCGAATAGCAGCTATAACTTCTACCAGTAAAACTTTTGTTGCTTTTTCCAAACAAAATTTTTTATAAACTAGTCTCCAACTCAATAAAATTGTCAATGATTAATGGTTCAAGAGAAACTACTTAAAGTTTGAGTTAAAAATAGTTACATGCATATCTCTAACGCTATCATAGTTCCAACTAGAATACGTCGTATATACATAAATACATATATATACATAAATATATATATATACTCTGTTGACAAATTTGAGAACTTTATTTTTGTTCTCAGTAATTAGAATTATATTTGAAATAATATATGGTTAATTTTCTAAGAAAAACCATAAGCACCCCTTTTTAAACTATTTACAAAATCTACTTTATCTAACAAAATTTCATCAAAATTTTGAATTAAAAAAAAAAAAATTTCAAAATATTTGTGAGTATGCACATTTTGTTTGTTCATTCTGATTTTGTGCAAGAAAGTGCAATTTTCAAATGTCGACAAGTTATCAGTGGTTTTGCATACTTTTTTTACCTGCATTTTCACTAATTCACGGCAAAACCGCGATATTTTTGTCTTTTTTGAAGGAATTGCGCAGAAGCGTCAGTAACACATTTTTAAAAAATCAGTGGTAATTCGTAGCCACAAAGAACTTGCACCTTGTTGTACTTACATTGAATGAGCTTCATATTTGCATACCCTCAATAATTAAATTGTTTTTTTTTGTAGTTCGAAATTTTGATAAATGTTTGCTAAATTTTTTAAAATTAGTTGTATTTAAAAATGTTGTTTTAATGGGTTTTTTTTAGAGTATTAACTATGTTCTAATTGAAAAATAATTGTAAATAATTGGAGGTTAAATAAATTGTCCATATGTGTTAATATGTGTTAGTGCTATAATTAATGAACAGAGTGTATATGTTAATATGTAAGCAGATACATATTTATGTACATATTTTTATTCGATTTCATTCTGAACTTCGATATTGCTTCGATTGCCAGCAAAAGGACAAGGAAAGTACAAATGTATGTATGTATTTCAATACAATGTCAATGCTCAAATCAGCTTTCCGATATTCATACAAAAGTATAGTTTGGCCATGCAAAGGTAGCATACACGTACATAAATCATAATTGAACTTTTGGCACGGCGTGTTTCTTTTTCATTTATATTTCACTTCGCCTTTTATTTCATTGCTTCATTCTTGCTTTTATTTCAGGCCGCCAGTCCTTTTCATCGTTTCTCAAATTTTCAGTACCTTCCTTTATCGCTTTTGTAGTTTTGCACCGATTTCGTTATATTAATGGCTTACGCAGCTGAACAATGTAAATTACATTAAGCAAGGGGGAAAAGGGAAAAAAATATGTTTACCTGTACAAACATACTTACCATGTAGACATGTATACATATACTCGTTTGAATGAACATACTGGAATATTAATACGCATACGTATACTCCTATAGGAGTAAGGTGATAGACGCCCCTATAGCACGCTGTAATAATCTGTCGTCATGTCGCAAGTTTAAAAAAATTAATGAAAGTGTTCTGAACGCAATTAAGAACTTCATTAAAACCTGGCCTTGGCAAATTCGAATACATCTTTAATTTACAGTCTGTGTACATGCGATGTAAATTGAAGCATTATACGGCCACACATACATATACGTGTACTTTACATATGCAGGCAAGTTTATTTTTACAATACATACGTCAGCGGGTAACGTAGTAATAATTAATACAATGGTGGCAACTGTTTATGCAATTTTCCCATAATTTCACAACTGAGCATCACTTTAATTAAAAAGCACGCTTTCAATTCAGTAAAATCTTCTGAGCATTCCATATGTGTATATATCATATAAATATATGTACATACGTGTGTGTTCGAATCCAACATTTTGGTGTGGTTAGAATAAAAATTTGTGGTGTGAAATCCGACGATATTATTAAGTGTTACAATAAGTATGTATAAGTATTGATTTCTGAATGTCAAATAGCATGATATATTTAATTGATAAGCAAATATTAACATTGTTCTGAAATAAACCAACCAATTTCGAGAGTACTTTTTAATAAATACAGGCTATCTAATTACTGCCAGTAAAACGGCTAATGAAAGTTGGATACTTTTGCCCGAATTCAGTAAGCAGTCTCAGTCTCTAATAGAGACAAAAGTCACAATTCTAGACTAGTTAAGTTTCAAAATAAAGTCTCAAATCTCTAAAGACTCTAAATAATTACCTGGCGATGAGCAGGTCACAAAAAACTTAAATTAAAAGTTTTGTTGTTTTTCGGCCTTATAAATTTTAATAATTGACAATTTTATTGAGCTCAAGGCCAGTTTATAGAAGATTTCATTTGGAAAAGCAACAACAGTTTTTAAATGGTATGAGTTATAGTACTATTTCGGAAACCACCACATTTCCTCATTAGACTTCTTTATTTAATTAGTTATATTTATTCTTCATAACCACTTCTCCAAGGCTATGAACCAAGGAGCTCGGAATTGCAAAGTCAACACGCTAAAAGCTGTGCTACGCTAGCCGAGTGGACTGACTGTGTTAAGGAAGATGGAATAAACACAACAGTCCACCCGGAATTAATATTACTAAATAAATAAAGAAATCTGATGAGAATATGGGGTGATTTCCGAAATAATACCATAACTTCTACCATTTAAAAACTGTTGTTGTTTTTCCAAATAAAATTTTCTATAAGCTGGCATCGAGCTCAATAAAACTGGCAATTATTAAAATAAAAGTGAAAAACGTGAAAGCGAGGAAAACCAATAATCTCTAGCTCATTGTGAGACTTGAGATGAGTATGCAAAAATGCCCGTTACCTCTTCTTCTTTGCTACATATGTAAAAATTTCAACATAGTAAAAAAAATCAGTAGCTCACTACAATAAAAAATAATAATAACTTATTTAGTATTAAAAACTTAAAAGAAAATACTTAATTTCCTAACTGAAAAAAAACTACTATGAAATATGACTAAAGCGGCAACGCTGTTCTGCGGCCGCTATTCCACTTTACTATTCTTTATCCTTTCTTTCGCCCACTCACTATGCTTACGGCTTGCATTTGAGAAAGCGCAATCTTGTATATATCTCGTATGTATATTGTTACTTTAACATATAAATACTCTATTCCATATTTTTGTGTTTTTTCTAACTTAGCAAAAATTAAAGTTCAACAGTATCGAATTTCGTTATTTATTGTAATAGTCAGTCTTATGCTGATATATTTATTTGGCTGATAATACTCGTATATATTTATTGATATACGTGTAATTTCTTGTCGGTTTCGTACATATGCCTTTTACAATAACATCGGTTTTTAGACAACAGCTGCTTTTAAGTGCTACCTTCTCCCTCGTCAAAGCTCGACAGGGTGACAAATTTGCATTTATTGCCTTTTTGCTTTGCAATACTTTGAGAAAGGAACACGGATCATTCACATAGCTAGGTTTTGGGTCCATTGTATTTCCAAGATCAACAAAGTTAAAGATATAATATAAAAACTGTCCTTGAGCCAGCAAAAACCCAAATTCTGGACTGATTTATAAATAGGTGTTTTATGAACAACTCACCTTATTTTAGACAGTGGGTACTCGTACAAGTTATTTTCCTGCGATTAAATTTTGATTTCGACCTGTGGCTGGGTTGTAAATAAATAAGGAATAAAGCTAAATATAATTTATTTCGTTTCCGATCGAAAACACAAGTGGCGATTGCTTTTTAAAATTTATCTCTAGTTCGAAATCATGTTGCTACATGTGCCTGTTAAATTACGTCGCAGAGAGTAGCGACTTTTTATAAGCGATTGACAAAAAATATGAAATATGCTTAACCCGACGGCACTCGCTAGCCACTTACGAGCACGAATACTCGCTACCGGGTAAAAAATACCACAGAGTTTAATTGTCGTTATTTAAGAAAATAAGTTATATTTTCAATGTTTGACAATATTTTAGTATTACTTGCATTATTCTCCATATATAAAATAACATATGCAAGTTGCAATATTCATTTATTTGAAATTAAAGCTTGTGCTAAAAAAACAACAAAATGTGAACTTTTTCAAAGCGTTCTTAGAAAAATCAACAAACATAATTTTTTTCTTACAAATTACACAAAATTGATATCAATATAAAAAATTTTCTTTATACTCTAGCAAATTAATATAAAATTATAATAAACAAAAATTGAGATAATTCATATCAAACATTTGTTCAATGAAACTATATATAACTTACCACAAATAGAGGTCGTAAGCATGTTCGCGACATATGTTTTTGAAGCACAAATCGCAGACTGTCTTTGTTTTCCGGTCCTTCCTCCATTCACATACTGCTTCGTTTTCTTCAAACCCAAAATATGAACGTAAAGGACCATCTGAATCTGAGAGCTCGACTGAATTGTTAGCTTCTTGATCAGTTTCACTTTCGTGGTCACTCTGCCCCTCAAAATCGTCTAATTCTGACACAGTTTCTTCTCAACTGTTTTTTCACCCATACTCACTTTATACGTCCGCTGCCAACCACCGCCACGCGCGAAATGACTGCCAAGCAGGGTGACGTTATATTAATTGTCGTTTTGAAGGTTCCTAAAATCCAGTGATGCCAATAGGTTCAGGGAAAAAAATAAAACGAAATTTAGGTACACTGTGGTATTTTATTCCCAGTAGCGAGTGCCGCCGGGTTAAGAATGGTTCAATGACTCGCCATCTATTCTTGAGTGACGAGCACTGCTTGTAAACCTTTAGAAAGATCTTCTTGCGCAAACGTCGCGGATGGTGCTGATATAATTACGGTCAAACTGTACTCATTGTGGGATACTTCGCTCGGTGTGTAATCAATATCAAAAAGACATCTATCGTTTTTTCTATGTTCAATTTCTTCTACATATATGTTGTTATATATATCGATTGTCTATAATGAAGCTGATTCAAATATATGAACAGAAGAACCAAGCGATGGTAGTTTTAACCTTCCAAACGTGAAAGACGGCTGTGACGAAAGTGGCTCATTGAACTTAAAATTACTTTTACATGGCTTCAGAAAAAGAGGCCGGAAAAGTTTTGAAATTCGGGAGGGAACGTTTAGTTTTATTTCGCCAAGAGCCGATGGGCTATAGATGAAGCCTATCAGTAATTTGACCAAAATACTACGCCTAGCATTTCTCTGAGACTAACAAGTGTAGGAAGATTAATGAGTTTTAAGCAACTTATATATGGCCGCAAGTTGTACTGAGAATCCCAACGAAAATTTCTTAAAGCAAAAAGCAGAAGTTGTTTTGAATTGACTCTATTCGGTGGGAATGGTCTTGATAGCGCAGGTTCCAAACAACAGATCAATATTCCAGTGTGGGACTCACTAACGTTGTAAAAAGAGCCTTCGTAATGTATGAGTCATTGAATTCTTTTGACCATCGTTTAACAAATGCAACAACACCTTTGGCTATTTAAATCCGCTTGTAGTAACGACCTTTCCTCAATAGAATAATACGATCTAAAAAGTTTTACATCATCAGCATACAAAATTGTATTGTAATTTTTGAATAATTTATTACTTCCTTGCGGGACCCCTGAAGATACATGAATAATGTTTGTGGAACTATTTTTAAAAAGAACTCGTTGTGTTCTGTCAATAAGGTAAGAAGATATCCCATGAAGGAAATTAGGTTGAAAACCAAGGCGATCGAGTTTATGGATCATTAATGAGTGACATACTTTGTCGAATGCTTTACTAAAATCGATGTATATAACATCAGTGTGGCAATGTATTCCACTTCATAATTCATTGTTCGCTTTGAGATTTTAATTTATAATTGGGTAAAATTTTTTTATTTTTATACACTTTTTGACAATAGCTGTATCAATTGTTCACATTAGTAACGTTCCATCAAAAGAGGCAGCATTGCCAATTTAAACCGGCTAGCAGAAATGTGCTCCGTGTGTGTTGTAAGGGTCCCTGGTTATTAAGACATTCCTGGCAACTTCCTGGCTGACGAGCTGGCAAGAAAAGGGACTAAATAACTATTATTAACTCCGTCCTAAATGCGGGTATACCTCTAACATGATACAAACACAGGCTAAGATCTGTGCATTATGGATACCCTTAGAAAGAGATTGGGTTACCCAACAAATTTTTGCCGCAGCTGCCGAAACAAGGAAGAGGTGGAGAGTATTGAACACTACCTCTGCCACTGCTCTGGCCTGGCCAAGAGGCGCAACCAATTTTTCAAAAATTAATTCGTAGACCGTTTGGCCGACTTGTACTCGGCAAGTTTTCCTTACTTTTTACTCTATATAACACGGACAGGATGGCTCAATTTCTAAGGAGGGCATGCAATGGCTAACGCCAGTGGTGTGACATCGGGCATTGTCAGCCTAAGCGTGCCACTCTGCTCCTGCGTGGAGGCAGCCACTCTAACCTGACCTAACCTACATATACATTTAATAAAACTCCTATGACTAATTTTTATAAAAAAAGTACAATATCATATGCAAACACTTGGAATTAATGTTCTCAAGGCATGACTCTCCAAGCTCCAAATTCTGAGCTATGTATTATAATGCCTTATTTGGAAGCGTTCTCGCACCGCAATTATAAGTTTCTTGAGAAATCTAGATAATTAGTTTACCATGAGTCAACTGCTAGCTGTGGTGGTTCTGGAAGCAGTGTGAAAATCATAATGTGCCAACAATCGCCGATTACTATATAAAAACCAGTGTTCACTTATTAACTCAATTGGTTGGCAAAAACCTGTGAGTCGTCAGGATGGTGCGCACCTAAAATCAGGGATCAGTGACGAGTGCTTATGCTCCTTAATAGATCTGATATAAGGAACTGGTTTTTGATCGTGGTCTGGAGATATGGACTGGAAAGTCCCTAACACCCAACCCCCCTATCGGACTGGTTTGCCGTCGGGGGTAACCCACTGTGGTATAGCGGGCACCCCATCGATACTTGCCTGCCTCGATGAGTAAGTGCAGGCTTATCGTGTTACTGGGGGCTATGACACGACGGACCCACACATTCGTGGGAAATACTATGGACTTAATTAAAAAAAAAAAATACAAAATTAAACAAACTAGCGGGCTCGCATACCGCATCGCAACTGGGAAACAGGCCGAACTCAATATCGGATATACTGGCTACTAGGATAATTCAAGAACTGGACAGATGGAGGTCAAAGGTATTAAGGGTAAACAACTTAGACCTGCGACGCGGACAGAAGGTCTAAACCGAAAGGAAAATCGAGGAGCTAGAGGCTCTGCGGGTACATCAGTAGTCAAGGGGATAATACCAACGCCCTCGAAGAGTACCGAAGGGAAAGCCAAGGACACTGGACACCCTACCAACGAACAAAGATAGGCGACGATTACAAATACATCCTCACGGAAGGAAAGTCACGGGCGTGTGGGTTTCGAGGTTACCTCGGTAACTGAAGAGAATGCACCACAGCCTTCGATGAGTACAGGACTGACATCCGAACAAGCACTGAATTTCAGGGAAGTACGACAGGCATTAGGTCTGAGTGGTGCTGGTGCGAAATGCTACCTTCGCTACCTCAAAGAAGGTGGTCTATCGCGTCAGGAGGCCAAACTGAAGGCGGTAGACCGGAAGAAATTCCGGTTGTTAGAAATAGGGTTGCGGCGGAGATTAACCCTCCGGAAAGCAATCCGTCGAAAAAACTGAAGTTCGAGGGTGGCATACGCGTAACATTTAGGGCAGTGAAGTCTGGTGTTAGCTACGCTAGCGTAGCCAAGGGCAACAGACTGGCTGTTCTGGCGAAAGACTTCCCAGAGGTTGCACTCACTCGTGAGGAGCAGGGGACAATAGAGAATGCCATCGTCGAAGAGATGGCGAAGAGTTGGAGAACCAAACTCCAATTTGACGGTATCCACTTTCGGCCAGGTCTCATACTGGTGGATTGCTCCGATGCGGGTACTGCTGAGTGGCTGCAAAAATCCGCTCCTCAATTGCCAGGCTGAAAAGGGCCGCAGTTGTCTACGTGCATTGGGAACTATATACCAAACGTACACATGGTAACAGCGTACCTCCCGAAGGCAGCGGAAGCGGAAACAAAAAACAGCTCGACCTCCTTGTTGCCCAATATGAGGGTCTTCACACCAACCTCTGGAAGATCTTCAGGAGCAAGGACGAGAAAGCGGGGAAACTGCTGACGATCGGGATCGACGACCGTTCGTTGGATGCTATCAAAAAGAACAACTGTGTCATAAGATACTAGTTTGTTAGCATACCAGTGCACATTCATAAATCACGAATCCGGGTGATGGCACAAGGTGTGCAAATCCCAGATCCTGCCTAATAATAACTAAAAGTTTGAAATTCTTTTGTCTTTAAAATTTCCTGGTAAGGGATCTGGTAGAAGTCAAAGTCCCGGTCAACATCAATGGAACCCAGAAGGAAGCTGTCATAGTCTCATGGTACCCGCCAGGAGTTGACGCTCATGCACCACCGGTGCAAGTCAATAGACTGGTCGGCTACTGCGACAGGATGAAGTTACCTTTGATACTCGGGTGCGATGCTAATGCGCACCACAAGACTTGGGGCAGCAGCGACATCAACCAAAGGGTGAGTACCTTCTTTAGTTCATTCTAAGCAATAGACTAGAAATACTAAATGTTGGGAATACACCAACATTCGTTACCCGCACGCGTAAAGGGGTCCTAGACATAACTATTGAGAATACTCTGATGAAAACGCTAGTTAAAGATTGATTAGTGTCTAACGAACCTTTCATGTCAGACCATAGATTTAATAAGTGTGATATTGTAGGAACTGCTCCTCTTAAGATAACATTACGGAACGCCAGGAAGACAGACTGGGAAAGATTTTACACTACCCCGAGCCTAAATCCATCTCATTCTGGGCTGAAAGGAAATATCAGGAGTCCGACAGATCTCGAAACACTAGTAGAAAACTGTAACAAAACGCTTATTGAGGCATATGAGAACAGCTGTCCCTTGAGTAGAGTCTGCTCCTCGAGGGATGTTTTCTGGTAGAGTAGCCCATTTAGTAGTCTCAGAAACAATGTTTGTAAACTTTTCAACTGGGCAAAACAAACCGGAAGTTGGACAGAATATAGAGAAGCTCTAACTCTCTATAACAAAGAGAACAGAGCTTCGAAGCGCGAGGTTTAGAAGCTTCTGCGAAAACATAGAACAGACAACAGAGGCCTCAAGACTCTGTAAAACAATGTCTAAAAACCACTATATCATCGGCGAGCCTTAAGAATAGCGATAGAAGTTATACTGAGAATGAAGAGGAGAAGGTCAAACTCCTTCTGAATACTCACTTCCCAGGATCCAGCAGTAGCTGATTTCCTTGATATTGAAGGGGCTTTTGATAACACGTCACATGCGGCCATAAACAGGGCCTTAAGCAACAGGGGAGCAACAATACCTTAGTGACATGGATCAGCATGTTGCTCAGTACCAGGAGAATAGAAATATACACAATCACTGGGAGCAAGATTATTGCCAACAAAACAAGAGGCGGAGTATTATCCTCGCTACTGTGGAACCTTGTAAAAGACGAACTCCTAACGGAAACTGGCCTTACCTGTCAGGGTTATGCGGATGACATAGCACTGTTATGTAAAGAGAAATTTCTAGACACTCTGAGTGACAGAATCCAAGTGGGCCTTAGAAGGTCGTGCACTTCTGCTGCACTGGGAACCAATCCAGCCAAAACCACTGTGATACCATTCACAAAGAAACAATAAACTTGTTGGCCTTAAGGCGAACCATTTTGACGGGATAAACATAGAATACCAGAAGGAGGTAAAATTTTTAGGGGTAATACTATATCAAAAACTGTTGTGGAAACTCCATATGGAAGAAGTGGGGAAGAAAGCCGTAATAATCTTTATGGCATGTAAATCCATTGCTAGGAAAAATACTCAGATGGATTTATACGGCCATTGTATGACCTACAATTACTTATGGGGCTGTTGTCTGGGTAAATAGAACACACCAGCAATGTGGCATTAAAACACTTAGTAATCTGCAAAAGGCTGGCTTGCGTCAGCATAGCAGGGGCTATGAGAACCTGTCCAACGGCAGCGCTGAAAGTCTTACTAGAGCGATGTCCTGAAGTAGCTATACCAAGAGATACCATGAAACCCGAGTTAAGTCTCACAAAAAGATTCAAAACTGAATTAAGCAACAAAAGAATTTTGGTGGGTTTCTCAGAAACCTACAAATTAAACTAACAAATGATTACCTAGTACCCGGACGCCTCGCTTATCTAACACGGTACCGGAGTCGGTGTGTATGGACCGAGGAAAGAGTACTCGGGATCATGGGGACACATATGTATGTCAATTTTTTAAGCATAAATTTATGATATAAAAGGTGTGCGGTGTTTAACCTCCAGCGTAACAACCGGGGACGGAATATTTCTATTTTATAGGACGGCCAAACAGCCTGAGGGCCTTTAAAATCTTACCAGGTTACCTAAAAACTGGTGATGAAGTGTCTTGATAAACTAAACACGCTTGGTTCAATGATTAGGGTCAAAGTCCTTTAGGTGCCAGGTCACTCTGGAATATTTGGAAATGAGATCGCGGACATGCTCGCAAAAACAGGGTCATCAACTCCGTTTATAGGTCCCGAACCTTTTTCAGGGTTAGGGAAAGCGGAATTATCAGCCTCGACGAGGAAAGAGGAGGAAGCCCTCAGTAAATCACGCTGGGGCAATTTACCAGGTCTGGAACATTCCAGTTCCCTTTTGGATAGCTACAACCAAACAAGATTTAGAGAATGCATGGGCTTATCAAAGAACAACTTGAGAATGATCACAGGAATTCCTACAGGACCTAAATTACCTAAATAAACTGGGAATATATTCGCAAGAAGGTTGCAGATTTTGCAGGGAAGAGAAAGAAACTTCTAAAAACATCCTGGAGAAGTGCCCTGCATTGATGTACAAACGCCAAAAATGTCTAGGCGAATATCTGATTACGGACGATTGGATAACTTCCAGGGACTTAGGCTCAATACTAAGATTTATCTCGGAGGTTTGACTAAAGGAAATTCCTTAATCCATGTAGGGGGCACAATAGATCTTAAGGCCGCAGTGCTATTTCCACAACAACAATAATAATAATAATACTAAGTCATTTTAGTTTAAGCTCAAAATTAGTTGACTTAAGTTCCTTTAAGTAAAAATGAAGCGCGTTATTAGTCTTATTTTCGTATTTTTCATTATCCAAAGCTTTGCTGGATACGTTAGAGGAGTTTCATGTTACGGCTACCCAGCTTCTTCTCAATTCAATCCTCAACGAGATTCCACAACACTATTTAATCATCACAATGAAGAGCCAGGGAAACACAATCTTCAAATAACAGATTACTCACCATTTTTTGGAAATTGGGTTCACCTAGGGAAACGGCATGGACTTACAAGTATATTAATATAGGATCAGAGGGAAACTATCCCTGTAAAATCTAACATCCATTTGAAAAATAATAGGATTATTCATCACTACGCACTTCTTTATTTTGAAGTCAATTTGGCCAAAACAATTTTTAAGAATAAACAGATTTGATTTGTTATGTTAAAATGTTGTCTTATAGTAATATCTCATTTACGACCTCATAGGTCTACATTACCATCTCTTAGATATCGGTGCTTTCATGCAAGAATGTTTGTAACAAAATTCTTTCAAGCAGTAAGTCAACAACGAAATGAATTTAAAACCGAAACTAATAGATATACAGGGTGCGGCAGTTAAATCCGTACAAATTGCAATTTGATTTAAAATATAATTTATTGACACAAAGTACAAATGTAAACGAAAATGTTTTTAGTCAATACTCATGTGACCTGTCAGGAGTATAATCACTTAATATAACCGCCGTTGGCCTAATTTACCGCCTCCATCCTTATCCTGAAGCGCCCGCACGCAAGGAATGATCTGGGTCGCCGAACGCCCAGCGCGATTGTACTCCGCACTTGCTATCTCTGACGGTATAACGGAAGTTTTGGAAAATGCGAAAACTTGATTTTTTCGGTATCTATTAAACGAATTGAGTGAAATTCGGTATTTGGAGCGATTTTTAACTAATAAATTAGGTATTTATGTAATTTTCAAATATGGGAGCTGCCACGCCCACTTATGAAAAACTGTCTGTATGTCAATAACGATGTAAGGTATAGCCACAAAATTTGGTGAATATATTGTCCTTGATATCACTAGCATCACCGTCAATAATTTTTGAAATCGGACCATATAACGAAAATTTTGAAAAAGCAAAAAAACTTCGTTTTTCAGTATTTATTGGAAGAAATTGAGTAAAGTTTAATACTAGCTGCGATTTGAAACAAATAAACGTACATTTTTTTTTGCTCGATTTATTATACCCGAGCGTACTTGTACACAAGGGTATTACAACTTTATTCGCATAACGGTTGTTTGTAACAGCAAAAAATAATCGAGATAGATATAGACATATATATATGTATACTAAAATGATCAGAATGAAAAGAGGAATCGATTTAGCCCTGACTGTCTGTCCGTCCTTGGTTACTATAACTTGAGTAAAAATTGAGATATCTCAATGAAATTTGGTACATATATTGCTCTTTGGACAGGGTAGGTTGGTGTTGAAAATGGTCAAGATCGGTCAAAAACCACGCCCACCTCCCATATAACGGAAGTTTTTGAAAAATGCATAAACTCCGATTTTTCTGTATCCATTAAAGGAAATTGAGTGAAATTTGGTATTTGGACCGATTTTGAACTAAGAAATTATAAAAAATTTTCTGTATCTCATAACGGTGTAAGGTATCGTCAAAATTCGGTGGACATATTTCACTTGATATCACTATTATTATCTTAGAAAATGTTTGAAATCGGATCATAACCACGCCCACCTCCCATATAACGGAAGTTTTGGAAAATGCGAAAACTTGATTTTTTCGGTATCTATTAAACGAATTGAGTGAAATTCGGTATTTGGAGCGATTTTTAACTAATAAATTAGGTATTTATGTAATTTTCAAATATGGGAGCTGCCACGCCCACTTATGAAAAACTGTCTGTATGTCAATAACGATGTAAGGTATAGCCACAAAATTTGGTGAATATATTGTCCTTGATATCACTAGCATCACCGTCAATAATTTTTGAAATCGGACCATATAACGAAAATTTTGAAAAAGCAAAAAAACTTCGTTTTTCAGTATTTATTGGAAGAAATTGAGTAAAGTTTAATACTAGCTGCGATTTGAAACAAATAAACGGGGTTTTTATGAAATTGTGGGCACCGTCCATACAAAAATACATCGCGAGAGTATACAAAAATCGGTTTCGCCCGAATTTTGCTTTTCTTACTTGTTTTTCTTTGCATTCTTTGGTTCAAAATAATAGGCACGTATTTTTTTATTGACCCTTTCCATTTCAAAACAACCATATTTTTGTATTTTGATACAAATTAAATATGTTGTTTTTAGGTTGATTTTATGTGACACTCATTTTTCTTTTGCTGAAAAAAATGTTTTCCTTTCATTTTTCGAAATTATCGTTTGTACTGTAAAAATCGATTTTCCTTGTAGCTCGCGGCAACTTTTTTTTTTAAACCACAATTTTGCAATATGTCATATAGTTGTATCTGTATTCTGGTAAAACGAATATTAGCAGGGCTGTCTTAAGGAATTCGGCGCCCATGGGCTACTAAAAATAATGCGCCCTTCTTCCTAAGAAAATACACAGAAAGGCATATAGGAGTCGGAAAAGTTATAGAAAACAAAAGTGTCAGAACTAGAAAAAAACTATTTATTACTTTTATAATAAACAAAAATAAAATTTAATTAAATAAAAACCATTTCAGAACAAAAACATACCTTAATCTAAACAAATGTTACTTATATATTTATTTTCCTAACTTTTTCTTTGGCAAACTGATCAATAATATCACTAGTATTTAAATTATCAAGTACATCTCTTTCAATAGTCAAAATACTTAAATCATTGAGTTTACTCTGTCCCAAAGAAGATCGTAAGTAATTTTTTATTCTTTTAAGTGCTGAAAATGATCTTTCGCCACTGCAGTTTGTTGTGGCGATACTTAAAAATATGCGCAGTGCTGTGGTTACGTTTGGAAATGTAGATTCAATTCTTAACTCGATTGTTGTCTTTAAACTTAGTTCTGCGATAGATATATTTTCGGTATTTTCCAAAAAATTCACATGTTTAAAATGTAGGCATTCTTCAATAAAGTTGTTTTCTAAATCATTTTGATATATTTCGCACAACTTTGCAGCATTATTTCTAATTATGTCTTCATTTATATTTTTTAAATTAACCAGGAACCCAAATGTTGAATAAATGTTAACATATGCGCCCTTTCTCTTTTGTACTTCGTTTAGAATTTTATCAATAATAACATAATAAGTGTTTATGCGGAATTCGTCATTTGCATCAAGTTGCACTTCTTCCGACGCAGGCTTTTGAAAATTATCTTCGTAAAGTTTAGTTAAAGCATTTTTAAAATTTTCATAGCCCGAAACCACTGCTTTCACTGAATCAGCTCTTGCTGACCAACGAGTGTCGCTTAATTTTTTGGAAACTTTGTTTTTTGCTGTTAGCGTATTTTTTAAAATGTCCCATCTTGATGTTGATGCGGCAAAAAAATTATATAAGTTTTGTAGAAACAAAAACAATTTAGTTGCTTGTATGCAGCATTCAGCGGCCGATTGTCCAATTAAATTTAAAGAATGTGCCGCAAAGGGCACGTAAATGGCAAGATTATTTCTGGATTTAATGCGTGCTTGGAGGCCGTTATATATACCCGACATATTAGAGGCATTATCATAAGATTGTCCTCTACAATCTTCCAAACTAATATCTAAATCAGATAATAGCTTTAAAATACAGTCTTGCATTTCTGAGCTCTTATGGCCAGTATTCTCCAAAAATTTCAAAAACCTTTCAACGGTTGTTCCATTTTTATTGACATATCTTACGACAATTAATTGATCAGTATGGGAAATATCGGGCGTTGAATCTACTATAATAGAGTAATATTTTGCCTCTTTTAGTTCCGTGATAATAAAACATCTAACATTTCTTCCCAATACTTTTAGAAACTCATCACAAATTTTTGCAGATAAATAAGAAATATTCCTAGTACCTTTATTTGCAAAATTTAATATATATTGTTGCAAAATGGGCTCAAATTTTGCTAAAAGTTCTAAGCACTCTAAATAATTCCCATTATGTTTATCACCAATAGTTTAATTTTCTCCCCTAAAAGCCAAACCCCTTGAACTTTAAAATTTTATGACTTCGACGATACGTTCTAAAATATTTTTCCAGTAATTCGTATTTTTTTCCATTGATATAATAGTATAATTTTTGAAATATTCCCATTTTTCTGTAGATCTGTTCACAATTATACGGGTGTTTTCTTTATAAAGGGCTGAATTTTCATGGTCCGAAATTTTTTCACTGTGTTTCCAATCGTTAAATCCTGCACTAAATGGATTATTGGCACTACCAAACAGTTTGCAAGCGATGCAAATTGCATCATGCAATATACTTTTCCTGAAGTATTTGAGTATAAAAGCCAGTTTCTTTTTTGTTGTTTTTCGTTTTTTAAACGTCTATAAAATATCATTTTTGTAGCATACCTGCTCTGTGATTTGTAGACCACTTTAGATGCAGAAAAGTCTAGTTCTTGAATATCTACCTCTACGTTAGATATGTTCTTCATTATATCTATAATTTTATCTTCGCTTAATCTTCCCCATAATGCTGGATCAGTATAATTAACACTCAACATATTACCAAGTTCATCTTCATCTAAAAATTCTCTTTCTTGATCTTCTGGCCATGCCTGTTCCATGTTTTGTTGCGCCTGGTCATCTTGTTTTTGCTCGTGGTACTCTTGTTGTTGGTTCTGGTCCTCTTCTTTTTCTTTCACATTTGATTGCTGGGCATTATTGTCATACTGTTGTTGATTTTTTTCTTTTCCTTCTTTGTGTTGCTCATCCTGTGTAATATCTATAGAAAGTGTTTCGCCTTTTTTAAAGAAATTTGTTAGTGTAGGCATTTTTTCCAAGAGAGTTTTTTGCCTCGCCTCTTTCTCTTCTTTTAATTTACGGTTGGCGGAACCAGATAACTTTTTTCGTTTATGTTCCATGGTTAGTGTTCCTACATAATGGGATACAAAATTGTTATAATATATAATATATTTCATTATTAATTAATTTTTAGCTCACATATATGTAAAGGAAAAGCACTTACCTTAGGAATAATATAATTTAATAATTGCCACTTAATTTTCAACTTTTAATTCACCTTATTCAGCTGACAAATACTAAAATATATCAATAACCACACGCACTTCTCAAATTTCAAAATTAAACTAATTACTTGTATGTAAGAACTACTAACATTGTAAATGCTTCTGGCTCATCGTATGCAAACAAGGGAAATCCCCGTTTTCATTTTTATTGCATGCTTAATACATGTACAAAAATATGTATACATGTGTGTTTGTCACCATGCGGTCACCTGTATTATTGCGTCATGCATGCTTCATATTAGCTTCACTTGTATGTTTGTATGTTTGGTTGTTTGTAACTATTTTTTGAGTTGATAGCGCCATCTGTGTTTCTATAGCGTTAATGGGTTGATGGTTGATTGAGCGCCATGCACGGATAATAGAGGTCATCACGGTAATTGAAGCAAACAATTCGAAACACTGCAAACAAAAAACAATATACTGATCTTTTGCCATCACGGTTAAACGGGGTTAAACAGGGTTACCGAAAAATAAATTTTTACTATTGCGCAAATAAAAAATTGCCGCCCCAAAAAGCTTGCGCCCTGGGGCTATAGCCGTAATTCTGAAAATTTGATATCCTTAAATCAATAAGCCGAATGCCGTATTGCTCTCGCAAGTAAAAAACACAAGTTATGTTAAATTTATAAATGCAAAAGGGGGGCTTGTCAATGACAAGCCATTTATTTTATAAGATAAAATCAACACTGCTGAAAATAAAGTTAAATATATGAATACTGCAAAAACCTTACGTGTAGCGTTGGGGGCGTCTCTTCACAAAGTGAAAGAGCGCTGGGTTTTCGCAAAAGGCGAAACCCATCGTACGGTACGGGTAACAGGACTCGAGAAAAGGGAGAGAAAGTAACGAGTCCCTGTTCCCGTACTATCACAGCGACATCTGCAAGTGGAATGATAGTAATTCACAATGTCAGATCCCCTTGTGAATGCTGATGTAAACAGCTGGCGTAACCATGCCGCCCGCCTTGCAGTATCGCTGCAATAAGTTACTACAAAATTTGTTTAGATTATATACATAAATAATGTTTGCTATTTCATAACAGTTGATAAGACTTCATTAGCGTAACAGTGACATATAATTTAAAATAAAAACTCATTCAAAAATTCAAAATCCAAGGTTACAAAAAGAAATAAATTAAAAAGAAATTGTAAGCTACGAGCTAATCTATTCTAATACGCAGGACGCAGGATCATCGCGTACACCTCCGCTCCTAAAATTAACGACACCGCGCTCGAGCGGTGGAAATTTGGGTCTGCCAACCGAAAATTGTCAAATTCGCTGACTACGCTTGCGTCGAGTGTGCGCTGGGGGGTAATGCGGGACAGATGTGTCTCCACATTCGCGGTCACCTGGAGCCGCTCGTTCCACCCTTTTAGCGTGAACTGGCATAAATTCTCACGACCGTGCACCAACTGCAGCCTTCGCGCCAGCTGCTGCGAAATCGATGACCGCGGCTGCCATTGGTCTACGATCGCTCTCACCAATTGCGGTCTTCCTCTCGTCATGATCCGGACCGCTACCGTTGGCGTGAGGACAGATAGCCCTGAAGCGGTACGAGCTGTGCCCGTAATACGCTCTCGGGCGTCTCTCACACCACGGCGCGTTCGGATCTGTTGCGACTTCCTGGGTGGTGCGTGCGGTGCCTGGCGCTTCGCGGCAACGGGAGGGGGCAACTGGACTGCCGACCGCATAACCGACAGTCGAGGTCTGGCTGCCGGTGGCACGTTGGATGCTGGTGATGCCGCTTCTTCCTCCATCTCATCATCTTCGGCGTCGATCTCCAACACCTCTTCGTCGCTCGACTCGCTCAGAGGTTGAGCGTTATACGCACTGTAGCGTTGTCGAAGGAGCTCTTCGGGCTCAAGAGCAGGCAGAGTCCTGTCTTCCTTCCCTCTTGCCTTCTCGTGGAGGTGAAGGAGACTGTGGTGCCTCTCGCTGCATTGGTCGCAGTTTCGGGGCGTCGGGCACGTTTTTGCCATATGGTGCGGCGACATGCAATTGGCGCAGTGCCGATGCACGAGGACAGCACGCAGTCTCTCGGCTGGCTCCATCCTACGCATAACCCGGCAGTATAATAACGGGTGGTTCTTGGCGCACACAGGGCATTTCCTCATTCCAGATTTGGTAGCTGTCTCCATTTTCAAAATTTCGGGTGCTTTTGGTCTGGAAAGAGAAGAGGAGTTAGAAATTTTGTTTACAATCGTGGTAAAAGAACCAATTTCACAATTGGCCGAGTTATGTTTCCCCGCGCCGTTCGTAGTTCTACGACACGGACGCGGCTATCGGGACCTGAAAAAACTCTAACTATTCTGCCAAGTCGCCATTCATTTGGAGGCAGATTGTCCTCTTTAATAACCACCAGGTCATGTGTCTCAATGTTACGTTGGGGGAGCCTCCATTTTGTTCGTTTCTGCAACTCCTTCAGGTACTCCGCCTTCCACCTTTGGCAGAACGTCTGCTGGATAGCGAGTATCGGGGTTCCAATTAGGAAATGTTGTTAGGGGTTCCATTGCCTCAGAGTTCTCAGAGATGGGGCTGATTGGTCGAGAATTCAAAGACGACTCGATCCTTGCCAACAGTGTGGAAAGCTCCTCTATGGTGAAACGCATTGAATGAGCGACTTTCCTGAAATGTATCTTGAAGCTTTTTACACCTGCTTCCCAGAGCCCTCCCATATGAGGTGCTCCTGGAGGTATAAAGTGCCACGAGATGCCTTGATGAGCGTATGTCTGCGTTGTCCGACTGGCCACCGTAGAGACGAACGCCTTGAAATCCTGCCTCAGTGCTTTGTTCGCCCCTACAAAATTGGTGCCGTTGTCCGAGTATACATTTAGAGGGCAACCGCGCACACTGTGAGATTTAATCAATCTGGCATCTCGAAATTCAAAAAAAAAATGTTTTCGTAACTCGCTCATATTTTTTTTTACGTGAGAAGAGACCCCAATTGTTACGAAAACAAACACAAAAGAGAATAAAAAAATGTTTTTGGCGTGATAACAGCTATCAAACACGTGCAATTGCATAGCATGCTACAATTGATTTGCAAGCTTGCATTGATCACAAAAGTTTGAGTGATCAGGTCGAAGTTGTGAGTGGTTTTTTTGGCCCAAAATATTTTTTGTATTGAAGGTTATTACTTAAACTTAAAATTTTTGTTTTATACAATATTTATTTTTGCACTCAAGTATTTTGAAAAAATTGTTTTATAACCACCTAAAAGGTAAGACAAATTTTAAAGTTTTCAAATCTTTGATAGACTAGAACTTCCAAGTCCCACGGCGTTCCGTGATGGGAATGCCAGCAGAATCTTTGTTAATGTGCCCAAAACAAATTCAAAAAATAAAATCCTGCCCATTTTTTGCCTTTTTTTAGTATGAGTGAAATTTCGCAAGAGGAGCTATTTTGGATTTGGTTGAGCAAGGTGAAAAGCGAAAAAACAGAAGCGGTCGAAAAGCACGTTATATCAATTTTTGGACCAGATGTTGACGATACCAAAATTAAAGATCGTATAAAAAAGCTTTGCTTCCAATTTCAATCGCGATGGAGTAAATCTCACCGTGATAAAGCAAGATTTATGCGTGACAATGCTATTTGGCTAAGTTCAAAAATTTCTGCTGTTGATTTTGCTCTTGATCACGCACCATCAACTTCAAAACAAATACCTCAACGCGGAAGGCGAGAAAAAGAGTTTGCTGAAAGTGCTTCGAGTACATAAAAACGGAAATGCAAAGAGTTAATATCAAATGTAGCTTCGGAACAATTAACTATGGCTACCGCAATGCATCTGAGATCCTGTGGAAAAAGAGACTCAGCAAACATTGTCAAAGAGTTGTCGGCTTCATCCCATTCGAGAGGTACAGCTATAAAAAAAGCAAGGGTAAGCATTACTGAAAAGAAAAGTCTTACACAAGATCAAGCACTGGCCATGATCGTAGACGAAAATTTATCAACTGATTTTGCTCTTGATCACGCACCATCAACTTCAAAACAAATACCTCAACGCGGAAGGCGAGAAAAAGAGTTTGCTGAAAGTGCTTCGAGTACATAAAAACGGAAATGCAAAGAGTTAATATCAAATGTAGCTTCGGAACAATTAACTATGGCTACCGCAATGCATCTGAGATCCTGTGGAAAAAGAGACTCAGCAAACATTGTCAAAGAGTTGTCGGCTTCATCCCATTCGAGAGGTACAGCTATAAAAAAAGCAAGGGTAAGCATTACTGAAAAGAAAAGTCTTACACAAGATCAAGCACTGGCCATGATCGTAGACGAAAATTTATCAACTGAGCAATACCGTGGAATACGATTGCATACGCTACCATACAGTCCGAAATTGTATCCATGCTATGACCTCGTTAAGCAATCAAAATTATTGTGCTACCCAAGCCTTGTTACTGTTACTGAAACATATGCCGAAATCAATTTGCAATCCTTAATAGACCACACGGTGAAAAGATAAATAGATGCACAATATAAGGTTTTTAAGTCGTTCCCTGCCATTCAGGATGAATTAAGCATAATAATAAAATGGGGATGCGATGGAGCTGAACAGAACCGTTACAAGCAAAAATTTTCGGATAACAACATGTCAGACGAAAGCATGTTTTCTCTTTCGATGGTGCCTCTTCAACTTAACTCTGGAGCTGAAGGAAGGAAACATATTTTTTGGCAAAATCCAGCTGCGTCTTCGACAAGATATTGTAGACCGATCAAATTTATTTTCGCGAAAGAGACGCGTGAGGTCATTAAAGCGGAAGTGGAGCATATTCGGCAGCAAATTTCTGTTTTGAAACCAACTAGTTTTGAGCTTCACGGTTATAGTTTCACGGTTAAAGCCAATTTAATTCTATGTATGATTGACGGCAAAGTCTGCACCGCTCTTTCAAATTACACGTCATCGCAAGCGTGCTATTTATGTGGTGCAACTCCAAAAACTATGAACGACATGAATGCCTTATCACAGCGCGAAATCGATGAAAATATGCTTGCTGTTGGCCTTTCACCTCTACATGCCTACATAGGGTTTATGGAGTGCTTGTTGCACATTTCTTACCGATTGGAAATAGAAAAATGGTACGTATCAGGCGATGAAAATAAGGAGAGCGTTGCAATAAGGAAGAAAAAAATACAAGACAGGTTTAGGAACGAAATGGGTCTTCTTGTGGATATGCCGAAACAGAAAACAGGAAACACAAATGATGGCAATACGGCCAGAAGATTTTTCAAAGAAGCAGAAAATACATCGGATATTACAGGCATAAATGTCGATCTGATCAAGCGGTTTCGAGTAATACTTATTTGCATAAACAGCGGCTATTTTATCAATATAGATGCGTTCCAAAATTTTACGTCAGAAACAAGAGAGTAAAGCTCTTGAGTTTATATCCTTGGTACTATATGCCAGTAACTCTCCACAAAATATTGTTTCATGGAGGAGCTATCATTTCCTCATGCATTCTTCCCATAGGAAACTTTTCTGAAGAAGCGCAAGAAGCACGCAATAAAGAGTCGAGACAGTATCGCGAACTGTTCACAAGAAAAACGTCCCGAGTTGACACCAACATAGATTTATTGCATAGGTTGCTTATCACGTCAGACCCTTTGATTGCAAGTTTACGTTTGCCCCCAAAAACCAAGCGTTCTACTTTACCTTCTGAGGTCATTGCACTTCTGTCTGACACCCAACTAAATGATGAATTTGATGATTTAGCATAAAAAACTTTGCTTGCAGCTCTCTGGAATTTTTATTTTTGTATAAATTCCTTTTTTTTTTTTATTTCTACTTTTCGCTTTTTACTTTTGATGAATTTCATTTCAAAGGCTGAAAAAAACGTACATTTTGAACCCGACCCCCTCAGAATTTGATGAAATTTTGCATAGAGGTACATCTTATCTACCCAAACACAACCTTATTTTTAGAAAATGGATTTTCGAAAAATTGTGGGCGTGGCAAGGTATCGAAATATTCGAAAATATTCGAAAAATTACGATAATAGGTACTTTTAAAGTGTGATTACTACGGAATGGCTTTACCGATTTCAAAGATCTTCATACCATTAGAAAGGTATTGAAATAAGCTTTCAAAAAAATATACTGCAAAAATTTTTTAGTACACTGAAAAAAAAATTTTTTCCAAAATAAAATTTTAAACTGAAAAAACACTTCAAAGATCAAGCGATTTTGAAAAATAAAATTTTATTTTAGAAAGGTCTATTTAATATATATAACATATCTGAAAACTAAAATGGGGTGTTTTTTCTTTTTTTTTTTAAATTTATTTAAGTAAATGCATCTCTTGTTAACTTTTTTTATTTTGATATTATTGTGTGACAAAAAAAGGTACCTAGCTATACTTTGGAAGTTATACAGATTTTTTTTTATTCTAATAGAGTAAATGTAAATGACTTCTTGAATCGAATTTTTTTCGTAATATTCCAACATCATCGTTCTAAGGTTCGTTAAATTATCGTAGCACCGACCACACATTGATACGCAACACTCGCTGTTTTCTATATTACCATTACAGACAACGAATTTAATAACATCTTTATAGTTTCTGAAATTATGTTGACCTTCCATCGATTTCAAACCCGATTTTTCGAACATCAGTTTTACATTCTGATGCAATGTGCACACACAAACATTTTGCTGGTTTCCAACCCCAAGTTTGATACAATTCTCTGGTCGCAACATGGTAAATTTTGTAAATCCTAATTGAAGTGAAGTATTTTTTTTTCTAAATTTATAGTAAGTTTCACGAAGCGATGACAGCATTAGTCTTTTTTGAAGTTTCTCGCGTATGTTTCCTTGTCTTACTACAATTGAGTCCTGTGACCCAGGCATGATTCGGCTGATTTCATCATCTTCATAAAACAATTTTACTGTGTTTAAAGTTTGTTCAGGTAAACTACGTCTGTCCATGCTAAAGCGTTTGACGTCCGAAAACTTTGTTTTATTTTTTTGTATATCTTTGCTAATTTTTATCAATTTGTAAGATAAATCATGCCCAAAAATGTCTTTAATTTCCTTAGATGTCATGGTGTTTGGTAATAGAGATAATATTTTTTGCTTATCCAAATTATTTGAGCAGTTTTCGATTTGATATTTCATGTTCTCCAAAATTTGTTCGTAGTAAGCTTTGATCTTCTTTTGGTCTTCTGATAAAGTTGACAGTGAACCACCTCCAAGTGAATCCGAAATACCTTGCGCAAATTGCTGTGTTTTTTTTTGCAGTATGAATCCCTTTCTAAATATTTTCGCTGCATTGGCGATGGATGGCTTGCAAGATGAGGAATAACATGCTTATTTATATTGTCGACGAGTTCGTTGCGTTCGAGTGATTTAGTATAGCTGCTGCATGTTGGAACTTCCTTATATTCTTGATACAATTCACCGCTAGCCAAGTCATGTAAATCCTCAATTTCCGTTTCAGTAGAACGCTGATTATCAGCAATCTTGATAGCATCCTTCAGTTTAAAGCGACAATTTTCGCAAATACGGCAACAATGAGTGTTGGAGACTGCTGGAAAGTGCTCAGATATCACCGCTGCTTCGTTTAAGCTAATTTTTCGAAGTTTAGAGGAACATTTTGTTGATAGCTGCACACATCTGTATTTATTAGTTGATTCCATATCTATTTGTAATTTAAGGAGAAACTAAGCACGAAGTATAACAGCCGTTTAAACACAACTAAAATGTTTACTAGACGAAATTAACGTACGTTCGCTTTGAATTTGCAATGGCAACTGAAACGAATTCACAGAATATCGCTATGAAGCTAACAATCAGGTAGAAATAGTATATACTTAGTCATTAAAAGTTTATTGTACTATCTAACCGAAGGGTGTATGTTTATGTTGTCTAATAGGTACGTTTCGGCACTACTATGCATAGGATCTATTGTACAACATAAACATACACCCTTCGTTTAGATACTATTTCTACCTGACTGTTAGCTTCATAGCGATATTCTAGGAATCTGTTTCAGTTGTTGCGGTAAACAGCACAACAAACAGGTACAAAAAATTATTTTCGCTACTGATTTCATGTGGTGGAAGGTTGATCCGCTGTATCTTTTGATGAGCGGTTAAATTTTTGTGTTACCAAGGTCATTAATTTTATATTTTGGGAATGCCTGAAAATTTGACAACAAAAATTCTTGTTCGACTCTATTAGAATAAAAAAAAATCTGTATAACTTCCAAAGTATAGCTAGGTACCTTTTTTCGTCACACAATAATATCAAAATAAAAAAAGTTAACAAGAGATGCATTTACTTAAATAAATTAAAAAAAAAAAGAAAAAACACCCCATTTTAGTTTTCAGATATGTTATATATATTAAATAGACCTTTCTAAAATAAAATTTTATTTTTCAAAATCGCTTGATCTTTGAAGTGTTTTTTCAGTTTAAAATTTAATTTTGCTTATTTCAATACCTTTCTAATGGTATGAAGATCTTTGAAATCGGTAAAGCCATTCCGTAGTAATCACACTTTAAAAGTACCTATTATCGTAATTTTTCGAATATTTTCGAATATTTCGATACCTTGCCACGCCCACAATTTTTCGAAAATCCATTTTCTAAAAATAAGGTTGTGTTTGGGTAGGTAAGATGTACCTATTTGCAAAATTTCATCAAATTCTGAGGGGGTCGGGTTCAACGCATATTGGATTTGATATGAAATTCATCTTTTGTATAATTTGTATATAATTTCTTTATTTTGGTTTTTGATTAATATCTTATATTGAATATAAATGTGTAAAAAAAAATTGTCCCCAACTAGTATTTTTGAGGATAGTTCGGAACTAGGCCCCTTTGACACTAGTTGGAACTAGTTGTCTTTAACCATATTGAAGCTTATAATCTCCTTAACGATCGTGCCAAATTTCAAGTTCATTTCTCTACAACTTCATATAAAAATAAATTTTGAGATGCTATATTGACCAAATCTCACACTGTGTACCGTGGCACTTATCCCTGTTACCTGAGTATCAGCAACTTTCGTTGGCAGCCCGATGCGCTTCCGGAGCCGGTCAGTGATGAATGTACCCTCCGATCCCGAATCAAATAAAGCCCTGACTTGGTAGGTAACTCCTAGATGGTAGATGTTGACCATGGCAGTTCCTAGCAATATATTGGAATTGCTTGCAGCATGTAGAGATTGCACATTGCTCGTGCTTGGCCGGGGTTGTATCGTTCTGGGTTGTGCTGATCGTGGTTGTGGGGGTCGGGGCACCTTACTTCGGGGTGACGGTTGTGGTGCAGACGTGCTGGGCAATTGTAACGCAGAAGGTCGATGTAGAAGGGAGTGATGTCTTTGGTGACAACTCCAACAAGAGAAAGGGCTCTTGCAATCTTTTGCCAAATGGGAATGTGCAAGGCAATTCATGCACAAGTTATGTTTTCTGGCAACAGTGACGCGATCGTCAACTATCATTGCCAAAAATTTGGGGCAACCATGGGTTTGCTCGGGGCATAACCTACAGGTAGGTTGAGAAACCTGCCCATGGTGTGCCGACACTCGCCTCTCATAGCTTGCGGCGGGTGGTCGACTGACGGTCGGCTTTACCGCTCTAGCACCCCGAATGTCGGAAACAGTTTCCAACGTTTGGAACCGGCTTGTGAGAAAGCTGTCTTATTCCTCCCACCTCGGAATTTCCGCCTTCTTCACAATCCCTTGTTCCCATAGCGCTAGGGCGGTGTCTGGCAACCGACTCGACACCAAAAACAAGAAAATTGCATCCCAGTTCTCAATGTCAATACCGTACATTTCTAACACTGAGATGCAATTGTTGACCGATCGCTGTAAATTCTTAATATCGGATCCGCGTTCTACCGTGACCGATGGTAAATTAAATAGGATCTTCAGCTGACTATTGACCATTATCCGCTTATTCTCATATCGTTCCGATAAGTTTTGCCACGCTGTGGCGAAGCCGTCATTAGTCAGAGGGGATTTTTTCACTATATCCTTTGCTTCACCCCGGGTCTTCTGATTCAAATGATACAGCTTTTCGACCGGGGTTAAGCGCGAATTGTTCACGTAAATCGCTGTGAATAAATCCCGAAACGATGGCCACGACATGTAGTCACCGTAAAATATTTCCGTATCACATGGAGGTAAACGGATATTTGAATGAGCAGGCAGTTCAACTTCATGAAGCCCGTGATTGACCGTTGAACTGCTTTGTTGAGCAAAAGTGAGACCATGAGCAGTCTCACCTATAAGCGCACTGCAAGTCAAGTATGCGGTGTAGCAGTCCTGGTATCGGCACTTGGCCAACCGAAGAGCGGACCGATCGCTTTCGTTGTCGGACAAGGTCTTTGAGTACTTATCAAATTCCTCTTTAACCTTGACCCACAACGTCTTAAGCTCTTCTTTCTGTATTTCCAGAGAGAAGATCGAATGGCAGTTACTGGGCATCGTGTTATAGCCCGACTCAAACTCAAGCAGCGCATCGCATGCGCGCGAAAAATCGTTGAGTGTGGCAATGTTACGAAAAACCTTACGAAATTTTGTTTAAAAAACTTTCGAAAAAAGCAAACGATTTAAAGATAATGTCGTAAAGACTAATTCACAAAAAAAAAGTTTCATGTTTTCAAACTCCGACGTTTGAAAAATATTTCGAAAAACAAGACGTTGTAAAGATTGTTTCAGTGTATCGCACCACTGAATGAAATCAGGAAAAATAACCGGAAATAAAACTCCAAAAATCCGAAAAAAAAGTCGAATTTATTTCTCCCAGTGTTAGGCACCACTGGCTGAAGCAAGATTTGTCTATACATTTTTTCAATGTCTGCATTAAAGACGTATTTAAATAATCGCCACTTCAATAGAAGACAAACTAAATCTGCCTGCAAGATTGGACCGGGGTAGAGGACGTCGTTTAAGCTGACTATTTGAAGACGGGCACGACGCGTTGAACACTACTCGAACCTTGGTCGTAGTGCTCTCTGGTTTGACCACGGCGTGATGTGGCAGGTAAAACGTTCGATTCCCTGTGTTTCCAACCGGGACCATATGGTTGAGATCGATGTACTCCTTTAAGACTCGATCATATTCCTTCTTCAAGTCAGGCCTGCGCAGATAACTGGCCTTACTTCGAAGAAATTGCCGTACCGCTCCAGTCCGAGAACAGCCGAGGTTGATGCTTTCTGGGAACATCCGTCGAAAGGGTAGCGATACTACATATCGTCCGCATTCATCCCTTACCGTCGTTCTCTTAAAGAGCTCCTCGCAAAATGCATCTTGGGGGGTAATCTTCCTTTTGGGTGAAACTTCTTCCAACTCCCAAAAACGTGTCAGTTGGGGGTTCGTCATCTGTGTGCAGTACGACACACATGACGAAAAACAGCTTGTTGTGACCGTCCGAGGAACTGCCCCTGTAAGGATCCACCCGAACACCGTCTCCTGCGCCAGAAGTGATCCCAGCACGTTTCGCTCTACGTTGTCCATGATAAGAGCCGGGTATACATCCGCACCCAAGATGACATCCACCTGCCGACTCCTATAGAAATTTACATCGGCCAACCTAAGAGGGGGGAGTGATCCAAGATGCACCCGGTCCAATGAAAACTTGGGGAGGTCTCCTGTCAATTGGGGTAAAACGAGGCCTCTTGCCTCCATTTTAAACTGGGGGTTTACAGGAGAACCTATGACCAGATGCGCTACTTTTCGCACATTTGCCGATACCGTGGCACTTATCCCTGTTACCTGAGTATCAGCAACTTTCGTTGGCAGCCCGATGCGCTTCCGGAGCCGGTCAGTGATGAATGTACCCTCCGATCCCGAATCAAGTAAAGCCCTGACCTGGTAGGTAACTCCTAGATGGTAGATGTTGACCATGGCAGTTCCTAGCAATATATTGGAATTGCTTGCAGCATGTAGAGATTGCACATTGCTCGTGCTTGGCCGGGGTTGTGTCGTTCTGGGCTCTTGCAATCTTTTGCCAAATGGGAATGTGCAAGGCAATTCATGCACAAGTTATGTTTTCTGGCAACAGTGACGCGATCGTCAACTATCATTGCCAAAAATTTGGGGCAACCCTTCAATACATGGGTTTGCTCGGGGCATAACCTACAGGTAGGTTGAGAAACCTGCCCATGGTGTGCCGACACTCGCCTCTCATAGCTTGCGGCGGGTGGTCGACTGACGGTCGGCTTTACCGCTCTAGCACCCCGAATGTCGGAAACAGTTTCCAACGTTTGGAACCGGCTTGTGAGAAAGCTGTCTAATTCCTCCCACCTCGGAATTTCCGCCTTCTTCACAATCCCTTGTTCCCATAGCGCTAGGGCGGTGTCTGGCAACCGACTCGACACCAAAAACACGAAAATTGCATCCCAGTTCTCAATGTCAATACCGTACATTTCTAACACTGAGATGCAATTGTTGACCGATCGCTGTAAATTCTTAATATCGGTTCCACGTTCTACCGTGACCGATGGTAAATTAAATAGGATCTTCAGCTGACTATTGACCATTATCCGCTTATTCTCATATCGTTCCGATAAGTTTTGCCACGCTGTGGCGAAGCCGTCATTAGTCAGAGGGGATTTTTTCACTATATCCTTTGCTTCACCCCGGGTCTTCTGATTCAAATGATACAGCTTTTCGACCGGGGTTAAGCGCGAATTGTTCACGTAAATCGCTGTGAATAAATCCCGAAACGATGGCCACGACATGTAGTCACCGTAAAATATTTCCGTATCACATGGAGGTAAACGGATATTTGAATGAGCAGGCAGTTCAACTTCATGAAGCCCGTGATTGACCGTTGAACTGCTTTGTTGAGCAAAAGTGAGACCATGAGCAGTCTCACCTATAAGCGCACTGCAAGTCAAGTATGCGGTGTAGCAGTCCTGGTATCGGCACTTGGCCAACCGAAGAGCGGACCGATCGCTTTTGTTGTCGGACAAGGTCTTTGAGTACTTATCAAATTCCTCTTTAACCTTGACCCACAACGTCTTAAGCTCTTCTTTCTGTATTTCCAGAGAGAAGATCGAATGGCAGTTACTGGGCATCGTGTTATAGCCCGACTCAAACTCAAGCAGCGCATCGCATGCGCGCGAAAAATCGTTGAGTGTGGCAATGTTACGAAAAACCTTACGAAATTTTGTTTAAAAAACTTTCGAAAAAAGCAAACGATTTAAAGATAATGTCGTAAAGACTAATCCACGAAAAAAAAAGTTTCATGTTTTCAAACTCCGACGTTTGAAAAATATTTCGAAAAACAAGACGTTGTAAAGATTGTTTCAGTGTATCGCACCACTGAATGAAATCAGGAAAAATAACCGGAAATAAAACTCCAAAAATCCGAAAAAAAAGTCGAATTTATTTCTCCCAGTGTTAGGCACCACTGGCTGAAGCAAGATTTGTCTATACATTTTTTCAATGTCTGCATTAAAGACGTATTTAAATAATCGCCACTTCAATAGAAGACAAACTAAATCTGCCTGCAAGATTGGACCGGGGTAGAGGACGTCGTTTAAGCTGACTATTTGAAGACGGGCACGACGCGTTGAACACTACTCGAACCTTGGTCGTAGTGCTCTCTGGTTTGACCACGGCGTGATGTGGCAGGTAAAACGTTCGATTCCCTGTGTTTCCAACCGGGACCATATGGTTGAGATCGATGTACTCCTTTAAGACTCGATCATATTCCTTCTTCAAGTCAGGCCTGCGCAGATAACTGGCCTCACTTCGAAGAAATTGCCGTACCGCTCCAGTCCGAGAACAGCCGAGGTTGATGCTTTCTGGGAACATCCGTCGAAAGGGTAGCGATACTACATATCGTCCGCATTCATCCCTTACCGTCGTTCTCTTAAAGAGCTCCTCGCAAAATGCATCTTGGGGGGTAATCTTCCTTTTGGGTGAAACTTCTTCCAACTCCCAAAAACGTGTCAGTTGGGGGTTCGTCATCTGTGTGCAGTACGACACACATGACGAAAAACAGCTTGTTGTGACCGTCCGAGAAACTGCCCCTGTAAGGATCCACCCGAACACCGTCTCCTGCGCCAGAAGTGATCCCAGCACGTTTCGCTCTACGTTGTCCATGATAAGAGCCGGGTATACATCCGCACCCAAGATGACATCCACCTGCCGACTCCTATAGAAATTTACATCGGCCAACCTAAGAGGGGGGAGTGATCCAAGATGCACCCGGTCCAATGAAAACTTGGGGAGGTCTCCTGTCAATTGGGGTAAAACGAGGCCTCTTGCCTCCATTTTAAACTGGGGGTTTACAGGAGAACCTATGACCAGATGCGCTACTTTTCGCACATTTGCCGATACCGTGGCACTTATCCCTGTTACCTGAGTATCAGCAACTTTCGTTGGCAGCCCGATGCGCTTCCGGAGCCGGTCAGTGATGAATGTACCCTCCGATCCCGAATCAAGTAAAGCCCTGACTTGGTAGGTAACTCCTAGATGGTAGATGTTGACCATGGCAGTTCCTAGCAATATATTGGAATTGCTTGCAGCATGTAGAGATTGCACATTGCTCGTGCTTGGCCGGGGTTGTGTCGTTCTGGGTTGTGCTGATCGTGGTTGTGGGGGTCGGCGCACCTTACTTCGGGGTGACGGTTGTGGTGCAGACGTGCTGGGCAATTGTAACGCAGAAGGTCGATGTAGAAGGGAGTGATGTCTTTGGTGACAACTCCAACAAGAGAAAGGGCTCTTGCAATCTTTTGCCAAATGGGAATGTGCAAGGCAATTCATGCACAAGTTATGTTTTCTGGCAACAGTGACGCGATCGTCAACTATCATTGCCAAAAATTTGGGGCAACCCTTCAATACATGGGTTTGCTCGGGGCATAACCTACAGGTAGGTTGAGAAACCTTCCCATGGTGTGCCGACACTCGCCTCTCATAGCTTGCGGCGGGTGGTCGACTGACGGTCGGCTTTACCGCTCTAGCACCCCGAATGTCAGAAACAGTTTCCAACGTTTGGAACCGGCTTGTGAGAAAGCTGTCTAATTCCTCCCACCTCGGAATTTCCGCCTTCTTCACAATCCCTTGTTCCCATAGCGCTAGGGCGGTGTCTGGCAACCGACTCGACACCAAAAACACGAAAATTGCATCCCAGTTCTCAATGTCAATACCGTACATTTCTAACACTGAGATGCAATTGTTGACCGATCGCTGTAAATTCTTAATATCGGTTCCACGTTCTACCGTGACCGATGGTAAATTAAATAGGATCTTCAGCTGACTATTGACCATTATCCGCTTA
This sequence comes from Philophylla caesio, assembly GCA_963971545.1. NCBI lineage: Eukaryota > Metazoa > Arthropoda > Insecta > Diptera > Tephritidae > Philophylla > Philophylla caesio. Next base: position 65,058,946 of record OZ020607.1, read on the forward strand.
TTCTCATATCGTTCCGATAAGTTTTGCCACGCTGTGGCGAAGCCGTCATTAGTCAGAGGGGATTTTTTCACTATATCCTTTGCTTCACCCCGGGTCTTCTGATTCAAATGATACAGCTTTTCGACCGGGGTTAAGCGCGAATTGTTCACGTAAATCGCTGTGAATAAATCCCGAAACGATGGCCACGACATGTAGTCACCGTAAAATATTTCCGTATCACATGGAGGTAAACGGATATTTGAATGAGCAGGCAGTTCAACTTCATGAAGCCCGTGATTGACCGTTGAACTGCTTTGTTGAGCAAAAGTGAGACCATGAGCAGTCTCACCTATAAGCGCACTGCAAGTCAAGTATGCGGTGTAGCAGTCCTGGTATCGGCACTTGGCCAACCGAAGAGCGGACCGATCGCTTTTGTTGTCGGACAAGGTCTTTGAGTACTTATCAAATTCCTCTTTAACCTTGACCCACAACGTCTTAAGCTCTTCTTTCTGTATTTCCAGAGAGAAGATCGAATGGCAGTTACTGGGCATCGTGTTATAGCCCGACTCAAACTCAAGCAGCGCATCGCATGCGCGCGAAAAATCGTTGAGTGTGGCAATGTTACGAAAAACCTTACGAAATTTTGTTTAAAAAACTTTCGAAAAAAGCAAACGATTTAAAGATAATGTCGTAAAGACTAATCCACGAAAAAAAAAGTTTCATGTTTTCAAACTCCGACGTTTGAAAAATATTTCGAAAAACAAGACGTTGTAAAGATTGTTTCAGTGTATCGCACCACTGAATGAAATCAGGAAAAATAACCGGAAATAAAACTCCAAAAATCCGAAAAAAAAGTCGAATTTATTTCTCCCAGTGTTAGGCACCACTGGCTGAAGCAAGATTTGTCTATACATTTTTTCAATGTCTGCATTAAAGACGTATTTAAATAATCGCCACTTCAATAGAAGACAAACTAAATCTGCCTGCAAGATTGGACCGGGGTAGAGGACGTCGTTTAAGCTGACTATTTGAAGACGGGCACGACGCGTTGAACACTACTCGAACCTTGGTCGTAGTGCTCTCTGGTTTGACCACGGCGTGATGTGGCAGGTAAAACGTTCGATTCCCTGTGTTTCCAACCGGGACCATATGGTTGAGATCGATGTACTCCTTTAAGACTCGATCATATTCCTTCTTCGAGTCAGGCCTGCGCAGATAACTGGCCTCACTTCGAAGAAATTGCCGTACCGCTCCAGTCCGAGAACAGCCGAGGTTGATGCTTTCTGGGAACATCCGTCGAAAGGGTAGCGATACTACATATCGTCCGCATTCATCCCTTACCGTCGTTCTCTTAAAGAGCTCCTCGCAAAATGCATCTTTGGGGGTAATCTTCCTTTTGGGTGAAACTTCTTCCAACTCCCAAAAACGTGTCAGTTGGGGGTTCGTCATCTGTGTGCAGTACGACACACATGACGAAAAACAGCTTGTTGTGACCGTCCGAGGAACTGCCCCTGTAAGGATCCACCCGAACACCGTCTCCTGCGCCAGAAGTGATCCCAGCACGTTTCGCTCTACGTTGTCCATGATAAGAGCCGGGTATACATCCGCACCCAAGATGACATCCACCTGCCGACTCCTATAGAAATTTACATCGGCCAACCTAAGAGGGGGGAGTGATCCAAGATGCACCCGGTCCAATGAAAACTTGGAGAGGTCTCCTGTCAATTGGGGTAAAACGAGGCCTCTTGCCTCCATTTTAAACTGGGGGTTTACAGGAGAACCTATGACCAGATGCGCTACTTTTCGCACATTTGCCGATACCGTGGCACTTATCCCTGTTACCTGAGTATCAGCAACTTTCGTTGGCAGCCCGATGCGCTTCCGGAGCCGGTCAGTGATGAATGTACCCTCCGATCCCGAATCAAGTAAAGCACTGACTTGGTAGGTAACTCCTAGATGGTAGATGTTGACCATGGCAGTTCCTAGCAATATATTGGAATTGCTTGCAGCATGTAGAGATTGCACATTGCTCGTGCTTGGCCGGGGTTGTGTCGTTCTGGGTTGTGCTGATCGTGGTTGTGGGGGTCGGGGCACCTTACTTCGGGGTGATGGTTGTGGTGCAGACGTGCTGGGCAATTGTAACGCAGAAGGTCGATGTAGAAGGGAGTGATGTCTTTGGTGACAACTCCAACAAGAGAAAGGGCTCTTGCAATCTTTTGCCAAATGGGAATGTGCAAGGCAATTCATGCACAAGTTATGTTTTCTGGCAACAGTGACGCGATCGTCAACTATCATTGCCAAAAATTTGGGGCAACCCTTCAATACATGGGTTTGCTCGGGGCATAACCTACAGGTAGGTTGAGAAACCTGCCCATGGTGTGCCGACACTCGCCTCTCATAGCTTGCGGCGGGTGGTCGACTGACGGTCGGCTTTACCGCTCCAGCACCCCGAATGTCGGAAACAGTTTCCAATTTGGAACCGGCTTGTGAGAAAGCTGTCTAATTCCTCTCACCTCGGAATTTCCGCCTTCTTCACAATCCCTTGTTCCCATAGCGCTAGGGCGGTGTCTGGCAACCGACTCGACACCAAAAACACGAAAATTGCATCCCAGTTCTCAATGTCAATACCGTACATTTCTAACACTGAGATGCAATTGTTGACCGATCGCTGTAAATTCTTAATATCGGTTCCACGTTCTACCGTGACCGATGGTAAATTAAATAGGATCTTCAGCTGACTATTGACCATTATCCGCTTACTCTCATATCGTTCCGATAAGTTTTGCCACGCTGTGGCGAAGCCGTCATTAGTCAGAGGGGATTTTTTCACTATATCCTTTGCTTCACCCCGGGTCTTCTGATTCAAATGATACAGCTTTTCGACCGGGGTTAAGCGCGAATTGTTCACGTAAATCGCTGTGAATAAATCCCGAAACGATGGCCACGACATGTAGTCACCGTAAAATATTTCCGTATCACATGGAGGTAAACGGATATTTGAATGAGCAGGCAGTTCAACTTCATGAAGCCCGTGATTGACCGTTGAACTGCTTTGTTGAGCAAAAGTGAGACCATGAGCAGTCTCACCTATAAGCGCACTGCAAGTCAAGTATGCGGTGTAGCAGTCCTGGTATCGGCACTTGGCCAACCGAAGAGCGGACCGATCGCTTTTGTTGTCGGACAAGGTCTTTGAGTACTTATCAAATTCCTCTTTAACCTTGACCCACAACGTCTTAAGCTCTTCTTTCTGTATTTCCAGAGAGAAGATCGAATGGCAGTTACTGGGCATCGTGTTATAGCCCGACTCAAACTCAAGCAGCGCATCGCATGCGCGCGAAAAATCGTTGAGTGTGGCAATGTTACGAAAAACCTTACGAAATTTTGTTTAAACAACTTTCGAAAAAAGCAAACGATTTAAAGATAATGTCGTAAAGACTAATCCACGAAAAAAAAAGTTTCATGTTTTCAAACTCCGACGTTTGAAAAATATTTCGAAAAACAAGACGTTGTAAAGATTGTTTCAGTGTATCGCACCACTGAATGAAATCAGGAAAAATAACCGGAAATAAAACTCCAAAAATCCGAAAAAAAAGTCGAATTTATTTCTCCCAGTGTTAGGCACCACTGGCTGAAGCAAGATTTGTCTATACATTTTTTCAATGTCTGCATTAAAGACGTATTTAAATAATCGCCACTTCAATAGAAGACAAACTAAATCTGCCTGCAAGATTGGACCGGGGTAGAGGACGTCGTTTAAGCTGACTATTTGAAGACGGGCACGACGCGTTGAACACTACTCGAACCTTGGTCGTAGTGCTCTCTGGTTTGACCACGGCGTGATGTGGCAGGTAAAACGTTCGATTCCCTGTGTTTCCAACCGGGACCATATGGTTGAGATCGATGTACTCCTTTAAGACTCGATCATATTCCTTCTTCAAGTCAGGCCTGCGCAGATAACTGGCCTCACTTCGAAGAAATTGCCGTACCGCTCCAGTCCGAGAACAGCCGAGGTTGATGCTTTCTGGGAACATCCGTCGAAAGGGTAGCGATACTACATATCGTCCGCATTCATCCCTTACCGTCGTTCTCTTAAAGAGCTCCTCGCAAAATGCATCTTGGGGGGTAATCTTCCTTTTGGGTGAAACTTCTTCCAACTCCCAAAAACGTGTCAGTTGGGGGTTCGTCATCTGTGTGCAGTACGACACACATGACGAAAAACAGCTTGTTGTGACCGTCCGAGGAACTGCCCCTGTAAGGATCCACCCGAACACCGTCTCCTGCGCCAGAAGTGATCCCAGCACGTTTCGCTCTACGTTGTCCATGATAAGAGCCGGGTATACATCCGCACCCAAGATGACATCCACCTGCCGACTCCTATAGAAATTGACATCGGCCAACCTAAGAGGGGGGAGTGATCCAAGATGCACCCGGTCCAATGAAAACTTGGGGAGGTCTCCTGTCAATTGGGGTAAAACGAGGCCTCTTGCCTCCATTTTAAACTGGGGGTTTACAGGAGAACCTATGACCAGATGCGCTACTTTTCGCACATTTGCCGATACCGTGGCACTTATCCCTGTTACCTGAGTATCAGCAACTTTCGTTGGCAGCCCGATGCGCTTCCGGAGCCGGTCAGTGATGAATGTACCCTCCGATCCCGAATCAAGTAAAGCCCCGACTTGGTAGGTAACTCCTAGATGGTAGATGTTGACCATGGCAGTTCCCAGCAATATATTGGAATTGCTTGCAGCATGTAGAGATTGCACATTGCTCGTGCTTGGCCGGGGTTGTGTCGTTCTGGGTTGTGCTGATCGTGGTTGTGGGGGTCGGGGCACCTTACTTCGGGGTGACGGTTGTGGTGCAGACGTGCTGGGCAATTGTTACGCAGAAGGTCGATGTAGAAGGGAGTGATGTCTTTGGTGACAACTCCAACAAGAGAAAGGGCTCTTGCAATATTTTGCCAAATGGGAATGTGCAAGGCAATTCATGCACAAGTTATGTTTTCTGGCAACAGTGACGCGATCGTCAACTATCATTGCCAAAAATTTGGGGCAACCCTTCAATACATGGGTTTGTTCGGGGCATAACCTACAGGTAGGTTGAGAAACCTGCCCATGGTGTGCCGACACTCGCCTCTCATAGCTTGCGGCGGGTGGTCGACTGACGGTCGGCTTTACCGCTCTAGCACCCCGAATGTCGGAAACAGTTTCCAACGTTTGGAACCGGCTTGTGAGAAAGCTGTCTAATTCCTCCCACCTCGGAATTTCCGCCTTCTTCACAATCCCTTGTTCCCATAGCGCTAGGGCGGTGTCTGGCAACCGAATCGACACCAAAAACAAGAAAATTGCATCCCAGTTCTCAATGTCAATACCGTACATTTCTAACACTGAGATGCAATTGTTGACCGATCGCTGTAAATTCTTAATATCGGTTCCGCGTTCTACCGTGACCGATGGTAAATTAAATAGGATCTTCAGCTGAATATTGACCATTATCCGCTTATTCTCATATCGTTCCGATAAGTTTTGCCACGCTGTGGCGAAGCCGTCATTAGTCAGAGGGGATTTTTTCACTATATCCTTTGCTTCACCCCGGGTCTTCTGATTCAAATGATACAGCTTTTCGACCGGGGTTAAGCGCGAATTGTTCACGTAAATCGCTGTGAATAAATCCCGAAACGATGGCCACGACATGTAGTCACCGTAAAATATTTCCGTATCACATGGAGGTAAACGGATATTTGAATGAGCAGGCAGTTCAACTTCATGAAGCCCGTGATTGACCGTTGAACTGCTTTGTTGAGCAAAAGTGAGACCATGAGCAGTCTCACCTATAAGCGCACTGCAAGTCAAGTATGCGGTGTAGCAGTCCTGGTATCGGCACTTGGCCAACCGAAGAGCGGACCGATCGCTTTTGTTGTCGGACAAGGTCTTTGAGTACTTATCAAATTCCTCTTTAACCTTGACCCACAACGTCTTAAGCTCTTCTTTCTGTATTTCCAGAGAGAAGATCGAATGGCAGTTACTGGGCATCGTGTTATAGCCCGACTCAAACTCAAGCAGCGCATCGCATGCGCGCGAAAAATCGTTGAGTGTGGCAATGTTACGAAAAACCTTAAGAAATTTTGTTTAAACAACTTTCGAAAAAAGCAAACGATTTAAAGATAATGTCGTAAAGACTAATCCACGAAAAAAAAAGTTTCATGTTTTCAAACTCCGACGTTTGAAAAATATTTCGAAAAACAAGACGTTGTAAAGATTGTTTCAGTGTATCGCACCACTGAATGAAACCAGGAAAAATAACCGGAAATAAAACTCCAAAAATCCGAAAAAAAAGTCGAATTTATTTCTCCCAGTGTTAGGCACCACTGGCTGAAGCAAGATTTGTCTATACATTTTTTCAATGTCTGCATTAAAGACGTATTTAAATAATCGCCACTTCAATAGAAGACAAACTAAATCTGCCTGCAAGATTGGACCGGGGTAGAGGACGTCGTTTAAGCTGACTATTTGAAGACGGGCACGACGCGTTGAACACTACTCGAACCTTGGTCGTAGTGCTCTCTGGTTTGACCACGGCGTGATGTGGCAGGTAAAACGTTCGATTCCCTGTGTTTCCAACCGGGACCATATGGTTGAGATCGATGTACTCCTTTAAGACTCGATCATATTCCTTCTTCAAGTCAGGCCTGCGCAGATAACTGGCCTCACTTCGAAGAAATTGCCGTACCGCTCCAGTCCGAGAACAGCCGAGGTTGATGCTTTCTGGGAACATACGTCGAAAGGGTAGCGATACTACATATCGTCCGCATTCATCCCTTACCGTCGTTCTCTTAAAGAGCTCCTCGCAAAATGCATCTTGGGGGGTAATCTTCCTTTTGGGTGAAACTTCTTCCAACTCCCAAAAACGTGTCAGTTGGGGGTTCGTCATCTGTGTGCAGTACGACACACATGACGAAAAACAGCTTGTTGTGACCGTCCGAGGAGCTGCCCCTGTAAGGATCCACCCGAACACCGTCTCCTGCGCCAGAAGTGATCCCAGCACGTTTCGCTCTACGTTGTCCATGATAAGAGCCGGGTATACATCCGCACCCAAGATGACATCCACCTGCCGACTCCTATAGAAATTGACATCGGCCAACCTAAGAGGGGGGAGTGATCCAAGATGCACCCGGTCCAATGAAAACTTGGGGAGGTCTCCTGTCAATTGGGGTAAAACGAGGCCTCTTGCCTCCATTTTAAACTGGGGGTTTACAGGAGAACCTATGACCAGATGCGCTACTTTTCGCACATTTGCCGATACCGTGGCACTTATCCCTGTTACCTGAGTATCAGCAACTTTCGTTGGCAGCCCGATGCGCTTCCGGAGCCGGTCAGTGATGAATGTACCCTCCGATCCCGAATCAAGTAAAGCCCCGACTTGGTAGGTAACTCCTAGATGGTAGATGTTGACCATGGCAGTTCCCAGCAATATATTGGAATTGCTTGCAGCATGTAGAGATTGCACATTGCTCGTGCTTGGCCGGGGTTGTGTCGTTCTGGGTTGTGCTGATCGTGGTTGTGGGGGTCGGGGCACCTTACTTCGGGGTGACGGTTGTGGTGCAGACGTGCTGGGCAATTGTAACGCAGAAGGTCGATGTAGAAGGGAGTGATGTCTTTGGTGACAACTCCAACAAGAGAAAGGGCTCTTGCAATCTTTTGCCAAATGGGAATGTGCAAGGCAATTCATGCACAAGTTATGTTTTCTGGCAACAGTGACGCGATCGTCAACTATCATTGCCAAAAATTTGGGGCAACCCTTCAATACATGGGTTTGCTCGGGGCATAACCTACAGGTAGGTTGAGAAACCTGCCCATGGTGTGCCGACACTCGCCTCTCATAGCTTGCGGCGGGTGGTCGACTGACGGTCGGCTTTACCGCTCTAGCACCCCGAATGTCGGAAACAGTTTCCAACGTTTGGAACCGGCTTGTGAGAAAGCTGTCTAATTCCTCCCACCTCGGAATTTCCGCCTTCTTCACAATCCCTTGTTCCCATAGCGCTAGGGCGGTGTCTGGCAACCGACTCGACACCAAAAACAAGAAAATTGCATCCCAGTTCTCAATGTCAATACCGTACATTTCTAACACTGAGATGCAATTGTTGACCGATCGCTGTAAATTCTTAATATCGGTTCCGCGTTCTACCGTGACCGATGGTAAATTAAATAGGATCTTCAGCTGACTATTGACCATTATCCGCTTATTCTCATATCGTTCCGATAAGTTTTGCCACGCTGTGGCGAAGCCGTCATTAGTCAGAGGGGATTTTTTCACTATATCCTTTGCTTCACCCCGGGTCTTCTGATTCAAATGATACAGCTTTTCGACCGGGGTTAAGCGCGAATTGTTCACGTAAATCGCTGTGAATAAATCCCGAAACGATGGCCACGACATGTAGTCACCGTAAAATATTTCCGTATCACATGGAGGTAAACGGATATTTGAATGAGCAGGCAGTTCAACTTCATGAAGCCCGTGATTGACCGTTGAACTGCTTTGTTGAGCAAAAGTGAGACCATGAGCAGTCTCACCTATATGCGCACTGCAAGTCAAGTATGCGGTGTAGCAGTCCTGGTATCGGCACTTGGCCAACCGAAGAGCGGACCGATCGCTTTCGTTGTCGGACAAGGTCTTTGAGTACTTATCAAATTCCTCTTTAACCTTGACCCACAACGTCTTAAGCTCTTCTTTCTGTATTTCCAGAGAGAAGATCGAATGGCAGTTACTGGGCATCGTGTTATAGCCCGACTCAAACTCAAGCAGCGCATCGCATGCGCGCGAAAAATCGTTGAGTGTGGCAATGTTACGAAAAACCTTACGAAATTTTGTTTAAAAAACTTTCGAAAAAAAGCAAACGATTTAAAGATAATGTCGTAAAGACTAATCCACAAAAAAAAAGTTTCATGTTTTCAAACTCCGACGTTTGAAAAATATTTCGAAAAACAAGACGTTGTAAAGATTGTTTCAGTGTATCGCACCACTGAATGAAATCACGAAAAATAACCGGAAATAAAACTCCAAAAATCCGAAAAAAAAGTCGAATTTATTTCTCCCAGTGTTAGGCACCACTGTTGAAACCCAAGAAAAATGCTCGAAATTTAAAAACAGAATTCCAAAACAAATCGAATTTAATTTCCCTCAGTGTTGTGAGCCACTGGGGAATACCACGGAAAAAGCCGAATATAAATATCCACAAATCCAAAAAAAAAGTCGAATTGATTTCCCTCAGTGTTAGGCACCACTGGGGAAAATCACGGAAAAGCCGGAAATGAAAATTCAAAAAAAAATCTGATTTATTTCCCTCAGTGTTATGATCCACTGGGGAAAGCCCAATTTCTTTAAAGTGCTTTTGAATGGATTGAACGAATAAAATCAACTAATTTAAAACCGTTAATTATAAAAATTATAACGCGGAAAAAAATCAATGTTCAACCAAACGAGAGTTCAGAAAACCAATTGGCCTGATTTCTTTCCGTGTCTCGCACAACCGGAAGAACCCAATTAATTTTCTATAAAGCACAAAAAAAAACGTACTAGTGGAGAACAAAGTGTCTTGTCCCACCGAGTAAAAATTGCAAAGCACAAAAAAAAACGTACTAGTGGAGAACAAAGTGTCTTGTCCCACCGAGTAAAAATTGCAAAGTGCGTTTAATACCTTGTCCTAGGAAAGGAAACGAAAAATTTATGTACCAATAATCAAAAAAAAATCAATTGAAGAAAATCCAAGCAATTTTCGAGAAAGCGAAAAAAAGTACCAAAATCCAATGGTTTTAAACAAGCCACACCACACCACCTTATATGGATGACCAAAAAAAAGATGTGAGTGTTTGAACTCAAGGTAGATGTGTAAACTGTTAAATTTGCAGTATTTAGAAATATTAACCCCTATATAATACTTTACAATCTCGTTAATAATGGTTGTATCTTTAAAGGTATCATGGGCATTCAAGGGTTAAGTCAATCATACATATTTATCTTGTTTAATTTTTAAAATTTAATTTATTTTATTATTTATGTTGCAATAGTTAAAATAGGCTTATGATAGCTAAAATAAGAAACGTACACCTTTGATTCAATACTGGTAAGTAGTCTGGAAAAAACGGCCAGCAGGCATAGCTTTAAGGTCGTTTTTAAACCACAATCTATCACACACAGCGCATGCGTATCCAAAGTCGTTGTCGATCATTTTTAATTTAAATTGTTTATGGGCATTAACATGGTTAAGATAATGCTCATATTGCAATTCAATGTTTTGGTAATTTGGTTGTTGTTGCTGTTGTAAATGTTGTTGTTGCTGCTGTAAATGTCCACGTAGCCTATTAATTTCTTTTTGGCGTTGACGTTCTCGGTAGGCACGTTGATATCCAGCGTTTCTGGATCTTCTTAATGATTGCGATGTTCTCTACAATAATAATTAATATTAGTATTTGACCTGTAATTTATTTAGAAACATGAATATTACCTGCATTTCGGTTATATACCTCCAGTTTAAACGTTTAATTTATTGTTTTAAAGAACACCAATCAGCTGAGTTGTAGAAACACAAAGCGATCAGCTGTTCAAAAGTAGTACCAACGCAAAGCGAATAAGGGAATTTCAATCAAAATTTAGAGAACACGCTGTGCTCTAATTCACTCAGCAAAGAACGTAGATAATGTACGTTCTTTGCACACAGTTTGTAAAAATTTGCGCCTAATTGCATGCAACTCAAAGGTACAGGGTGCTCCCGATTAAATATAATTAATTTAGCTTTTTGTGTCAATACCAAAGAACGTAGATAATACCCAAGACAGACATGGGAGCTTATCTGCATTAACAGCCTTTATTGGCATTAACTCGTGCATTATTCTCTTCACTGCATTTCTATCTGGCAAAGCTGTCAAGTGGACAGGTGTATGTTCGGACAAATCAAACAGGTTTTTTGTTCCATCAAACCAAGAATGATAGAATACAAGATTGCGCAATGAAATATCTTGAGTAATAATAAACAAAGAATAGGGGGAGAATAGTGGGAAGAGAATAATGAACAATTTGCAATTTTTCAAGGAGTAATGAATTTTTTTGGTGCTTAAGTATAAAACTATGAATAATAGAAAGAATGCATCAAACAAAAATTTATTGAGTGGTACCGCTTCTGTTTCCGCGAAATTAAAATTAAAATCTCCACCCAAGATAAGTGAATGCCACTGAAAATTGTTTCCTAATTCCCGTGCACCAGCAAACCGATTAAACTGTGTCAATCTAAATTTAGAGAACACCCTATGCTTGAAGCCGCATAGTTTATAAAAATTATGCGCCTAATTGCATGCAACACAAAGTTAATTGATTTTGCTTTCTGGGTCAATATAATACTAACACATACGTCAGACGGCACACGCATTTTCACACAGAGTCGTTCTTGACCAATTAAAAACGTCTTACTTTTTTTATATGGAGTTTTTATGGTAGTATTAGCGTAAGAGATTTGCCCTACCGCGGCTATAGATGTTTACACATCAAAAATTTCAAAGACAAAGTAAATTCAATTTACACCAAAAAAAATTATTTAATTTTTTTTTTTTGAAAAGTTTTTATATATTTTTTTGTTTTTTATGTATTCAATAATTCGAAATTTCGAGGAAAAAAAAAACCCGTAATGGTCTTTATTGATTAATTTCTCGACGGCCAAAAGGCCGTAATATTCTCACACAAAAAATTTTTTATTTTCGCCCACTCACGAATATACATACGTGTTGTATGTTAAAGGCTTACCTTGTATCACTGCTTACTTTTGTTGTTGTGGAAACGATGGGCCACTGGTGGGGGCCTTGCTGCACCGTTGGGCCGTTGGTATGGGCCTTGTTGAACCGTTGGGCCGTTGATGGGGGCCTTCGTTGAACGGTGGGCCACTGGTGGGGCCTTGCTGATCCTTGGGCCGTTGGTGTGGGCCTTTGTTGCACGTTGGGCCGTTCGTAGGGGCCTTGCAGCAACTCGTTGGGCCGTTGGTGTGGGCCTTGCAGCAAATCGTTGGGCCGTTGGTAGGGGCCTTGCTGCACGGTGGGTCACTGGTGGGGGCCTTGTTGAACGTTGGGCCGTTCGTGTGGGCCTTGCTGCACGTTGGGCCGTTGGTATGGGCCTTGCGCACAACTCGATGCGCTTGACTTCGTGGCACCTAGTGCCGGCGGTCAACACTTGCACACTCTTAAACTGGCTGCACCTTATCTCGTGGGACTATATGTGCCCGTGCAACCACTTTTCACCTCACTTTCACTTTATTTTTAATTTTAATAATTATTTTATTATGTTATTTTGCACTTTTATTTTTAATTTAATTAATTTGTAATTTTTATTTTATAATTTATAATTTCCGTTTGTTTTTTGTGTTCAAATTTTATTAAATTAAATTAATTTTATTTTATCTTTGAGTTTATTTTCACTTTTGTTCGTTTTTTACGAATTTTATTAAAATAATTTATTTTAGCTTACTTTAGAAATATATTTTCACTTTTGTTCGTTTTTTACGAATTTATTAAAATAATTTATTTTAGTTTACTTTAGAAATTTATTTTCACTTTGGTTTTTAATTTAATTAGTTTGTGGTTTATTTTAAATTTATATTAAGTTTTTATTTTACAATGGCGCTACCGCCAGTGGTGCTGAGGTGCGGCTATTAATGCCGGGGCGTTGACGCACGAATTTGACGCTGCTGCGTTGGCGTACCTGGTTTCAGCTGCTTCCGCCGGGGCGCCGCTTTAGTCCAATTTAGCGGTGCTTGTGGGAGCACCCTCGACTCTGTGCAGGAGCACGGAAATTTCCTTCAACTTAATTTCCGTTCCTGTAAGTGAAATGGAATTAAGCAACACCAATGTTAAATGGTTACCTTTTTGTCTATCGATGCTCCAATCGTTGGGGCCGCCGCCCAATTAGTTGGTGCTCCCGCCGGAGCACTGGTGTAAAATTTTTTCAGCACTGACGTATAATTTCGTCAGCACTCATGTATAATTGTGCCAGTGCTGATGTACGAATCAATCAGCACTGACGTAGAAGAGTTAGCGCACTATTTTCCAGCTAACAACGCCGGCACTTGTTTTGCCGACTTCTGGAGCACCCGCTATTTCTTCAGTGCTTGCAACTCGGGTGCTGCAAACACACACGATTCAATAAAATTGAAAATTTCAAAGGATTACCTTTTATGCGTATCGATGCTCCAATCGCTGGGGCCGCCGTGCTCTTCTAATATCCCTCATTGTCGCCGGAGTTGTCGCGGTCGCCAATTTAGGGCTTATTTAAATTTATTTAAAAAAAAAAACTTCATGCACACGTGCAAATGGCGCCTTGTAGGTTATTTATCTTTTATTATTTATTTTTTCTATCTTTGGCAGCTGCCAAATTGTGGATTGCAATTCGGAATCCACTGCTCGTTCACAATAGAAGATTGTGAAAATAATCAAGCAATTTTTTAAGGTGTATTTAATTGGATATTTATATATTTCTATATCCAAAATTAATTAAACACACCTTTACAGGATATTTAAACTGGGGGATAAGTGGGCAACTTGGCAGTTTTGGGGTTATGTTGTTAATTTGTGTTTCTCGATTTTTATTTGCTAGTGCAGCAATTCAGCCACAAAAATATTAACAAAAAAATCAGAATGATCCGTATCGAAGGACCATGTTCGAGCGAGGAGGTATTAGGGGCCGGGAATTCCTCTTGAATTCCACGGAAACGGGGATCGAGGAGATAGGAAGCCGTACTTCTGAAAATTTGATATCCTTAAATCAATAAGCCGAATGCCGTATTGCTCTCGCAAGTAAAAAACACAAGTTATGTTAAATTTATAAATGCAAAAGGGGGGCTTGTCAATGACAAGCAATTTATTTTATAAGATAAAATCAACACTGCTGAAAATAAAGTTAAATATATGAAAACTGCAAAAACCTTACGTGTAGCGTTGGGGGCGTCTCTTCACAAAGTGAAAGAGCGCTGGGTTTTCGCAAAAGGCGAAACCCATCGTACGGTACGGGTAACAGGACTCGAGAAAAAGGAGAGAAAGTAACGAGTACCTGTTCCCGTACTATCACAGCGACATCTGCAAGTGGAATTATAGTAATTCACAATGGCAGATCCCCTTGTGAATGCTTATGTAAACAGCTGGCGTAAACATGTGCTATAGATATAGTGCTAATAGTAGCGAAACTTTTTGCAAAGAATTCTGTGGCCCGGGGCAAAAACTTCGGGAGCCTTAAAGTTTTTTATTGCAGTTACTCAGCTAGAGTATTTGGTCACCAAACTTTGGTCTACAAATTACAATAACAAATTTACGGTACTTGCATCCTTGCTTTCATAGCACTGACATTTTTTATGATTCTTTCGTAACTGCCTTCAGCTGTCGTGGATCGTAATCTATTTTTAATGAGAGCGAACCTGCTGAAAGCCCTTTCTCCAAACGCGACAGAGGGTGGTAGGAATTTTTATATATCTCCAGGAAACGGTTAATTCGAGGTATTTTAGCAATAACAACTGGAAATCGATGATTAATCTTTAATGAAAACTACATAATTATAATTATTTATGAAAATTATATGGTTTATTGTATTACTTCGTTTTTTATTATGTACATTTTTAAAAACTAATTTCCGTGTTTTAAAGCTCCTGTCTAATGCTCAAAATTTAACTTTTTTGCATATAGCACTTGCTGAAAACGATTTGATATCAAAAGTATAATCATCAGTTGGTATTGCGAGTGTCCAATGAATCGTCTTACACCTGGCAAACCTTTGATTTAAAAACTCGACTGCATTTTCGTATTCAATTGTCGAACAAAAAATAAAAGCTTCGAAACAAAATTTAAAAACTTTTATTTCTTCACTGAGAAATTTATTTTAAAATAATATTCTTCATGCAAAGATTAGAAAAAGTGCAATAGAAAATATAAAAGATCGCTTACTATGGTTTTTATAAATATTTTAATTAATAAAATGTTTACGTGCAAAAAAATCGTTATTCGGGGCTCCTATGTATAAATAGGCAACCTGTCACAATGAAGTCTGCCATTTTCAGAAGGAAACTAGCCTATTAACACAACGTTCTTACAAAGTTTCGTGATGATTCGAATAACAACGTTTGTATGTCTCATTTTTAACCTAACCTGTGTAAGTTTTAACAATAGCTGATTGCCGAATATTTGTATATTTTGCCAAACAACTTCTGCGTTTATACCCAAAAGCAACAAGCGTTAAACGAGAGCAAACCAAAATGGCTTAAATTATATTTTTTTGAACCAAAGTAATGAACCTTTTGTATCAGGAAAAGTTTGGATTCTATGTATTCTAATTTAAATTGCTTGCTCCGTCTGTATTTATAATATCTATCCACAATCAATGTAATACCGATCTTTTTACAAATCATCCTTGAGTATCATATATAAATTCATGTATAAATAGTTGTTTGACACTGTTTTCTATTAAATCAAACGATACCATATGATATAAAAACTTTGCACCAAAGAATTTTCTATATCAACCGGAACCTTACCGCTCTCTTGAGCTTAATTTGAGTGTAACATGGAACCATGTTCTGTGTTTTCATTATATTAAAAACCGTGATGAACATTATATTTTGAATTCGCGCGGGCCCCTTTGCCACCTTTTTCCCCCTCTGTGAACCCCTGTATGTATATATAAGAACGCACACCAAATGATTCAAGCCGTAACGACCGTGTACGCACAATTGTGCGAGTAAGTTTGAATTGCTATTATTTCTTTAATATTTTACGTTATGCGATAAGGCCGGCAAAACACAATTGTGTATGCTCTGTCTTTGTTGATCGTTGTCAAGAACCGTTATCAGTTTTTGTTTTTTCATATTAATTTCGTCGTTTCAGTGACGCACTTTACTCATTTGTAAAAATGAGTCGCAAGGGTAAGTTTGCAAATTAAATAAAATTATTTAAATTGTAGAATATTTTATTAAACATGTGTTTTCAATAAGAAAAAGTGTTAAATATTGTTTGTGAAGTGCAACTTTGCTTTTATTTCGTGATTTTGTAAACTTTTACGTCAAAATAGATTCAAGTGCTACAATTGTGCGTGTTCGGATTATATTGTGAAAATATGCTACCTTTTTTTGTTCTTATTCTCAGGTGGAACGACTGAAGATGAGATATTAGCAGCACTTTTAGGTTCGGATTTGGAAGATTTTAGTAGTGATGATGAGGGAGGGGATGCAACTTGGCAATTACCCGTTGCTGCAAATGATATGGCAGACCAGCACAGTGACAGTGAAGAAGAAGAAAATGCGCTATCAGAGACACCACCAGAAGTAAGTGAAACTACAAGTCGCCGTGATATTTGGAGGAAGATGCCCTTTGAGATTCAGTTGCAGAGCGGCTCTTGTGAGCCTGCAGACACACACACGCCTATAGAGACCCCTCTTCATTATTTTTCGGTATATTTCAATGATGAGTTTTTCGAGAAGGTTGCGGATTACTCAAACAGGTACCATGTTGCGACAAAAGGCAAAGCACTGCAAGCGTCAGTAGGTGAAATTAAAAATTTTTTTGGAATCGTCATTGTTATGGGCTGCATTCGTTATCCAAGGCTGCGTATGTACTGGGAGAAAGCCACAAGACTTCCTATTGTAGCTGATACTATGAGTCGTGATCGATTCTTTCTCTTGCGTATGTGTCTACATGTGGTGGACGACAATGAAGTGACAGATGCACAGAAACAATCAAACGTATTTTGGAAAATAAATCCGTTACTTGAACGCGTTAGAACTGCTTTCAAAGATATTCCAAGAAAATCCAATGCGAGTTATTCTATAGACGAACAAATGATACCATTCACTGGCCGGTGCCCTGTTAGACAAAGCCTCCCGAATAAACCTAGAGGTGTGGGCTTGAAAAACGAAGTTCTAACAACCTCTGAGGGGCTAGTCCTGGATTTTGAAATTTATCAAGGGAAGACTACACCACTTCCATGCTCGAATTTGGGCTTAGGTCCAGCCTTCGTTTTGCGTTTGGCAGAAACGCTTCCTGAAGGTTCCAAACTATTTTTCGATCGTTATTTTACAACGATACCACTACTAAAAGCACTTTTGCAACGTGGAATATATGCAACTGGAACTATCATGAGAAACAGAATAAAAAACGTACACTTCACGGATGAAAAAAAAATGAAAAGGGGTGATATGGAGGAGTTCTGCCATAGTGAAGACAATATTGTCGTAGTTCAATGGAAAGACTCAAAGTCAGTAATTCTTGCATCATCAGCATACGGGTGTAGTCCAGTTGAGCACGTAAAACGCTGGGAAAAAAAAGAGAAGAAGTATGTGGAAGTTCCAGCTCCAAGAATCGTTAGGGAATATAATAAGTATATGGGCGGTGTTGATGTTTGTGATCAATTAATGGAATCTTACAGATCCTTTTTCAAAACGCGGAAATGGACTTTAAAAGTTTTTATTCATTTCATTGATCTCGTGTGCTGTAACGCCTGGATGCAATACAGAATCGACTGCAAAATGGATTCAAGATCTCGAAATAATACTCATGACTTGTTGAGTTTTAGAACAGCGTTGGCTCAACAACTGGTAGCTGTGAAAAAAAAACAAAATCCTGAATATGAGTCGGAAGAAGAAGATGAAGAGCTCCACAGTGTTGCCAAAAAGTATCGCCCATCCGAGCAACCATGCCAAGACAAAAGACTTGATGGATACAAGCATTGGCCTCTTGAGCATGATTTGACATCAGCAAGATGCTGCAGACTTGTTGGATGTAGATCAAGAACGCGTACATTTTGTTCAAAATGTAAAGTGTATTTATGCCTTAATAAAAAACAAAATTGTTTCATAAAATATCATACAGAAAAATAAAAATAAATTATATTCTTTCAAGCAGACTGATATATTTTAATTTGAAATAAAACCGAAATGCAACAATTGTGCGTATCCTGGAAATAAAGGATAAAGGGTCATATTTACACATTTTAC
Source organism: Philophylla caesio (assembly GCA_963971545.1). Classification (NCBI taxonomy): domain Eukaryota; kingdom Metazoa; phylum Arthropoda; class Insecta; order Diptera; family Tephritidae; genus Philophylla; species Philophylla caesio. Next base: position 65,076,929 of record OZ020607.1, read on the forward strand.
TATTTTAAAATGTTGTATGTACAAAGAAATACCAGAAAACAAAAATTCATAGTAAACTATTTATTGGATTGGCTATAGGTCGGAAAGGGGTATGAAAGTTAAGTTGAAACTATTCAACACAAATTTGGCACTACTCAACCTAGTTTTTTTTCCTGAAAAAAAATCTTAATAAATAAATAATAAATATTGTTTGCATTTTATGCATGAACAAAGGCTATCAAAAGCATCACTGTACATTTAAAAGTTTAGAAAAAGTTCCGAGAAAAAGGTATGTATTTTTGATTACAATTTTCGACGCTTGTTTAAATTTTGGAACCTGCATACTTTGTAAATTGATTTGAACGGCTTCTTTATAGATTGAACTATCTTTCAAGTGAGAGTTGTTAAAAGTAACTAAACGAACATACCAAGCACATATGTATAATACAGTTTGTACTTTGTTGCTAATTGTGTGCCCCTAGGGTAAGTAATATTTCCGAACTTGAAACAATTCAATTTTTATAAAGAAATTAAGAAAGGACTAAATTTAGTGTAACAAAGTAATAAAAAAAATTCGTAGATAATTCAAATTTTTTAAAATTATGGTTACTTTATTTTGTTTCAAAATAGTTTTCATTAAACTTTTCTTATAAAAGTCTTTTCGGCAAAGTCTTTGATAATAAGGCAGTATCGATTTTATAAAAAAAATTTAAGTAGTAATTTAATTTCTTGAAAAATATTTAAGTTTACGCACTCCATCTCTTAAATCGCTTTCAAATGAAAATTTTACTATTGAACAGTTTAATTTCTTAATTTTCTGATAGTAAAACAATAAACGTAGCGATCCAAAATTATTATTTTCCTCCATTGCACAGTATGAGTGCTTTGCATGCGATAACTAACTTTCGCAACTGGACAATGTGGTAAACGATAGAAATTAATACTTATCCGGTTTATGGCAATTCATGAATTTTTCACAGATTTGATAGTTTGCAGATGGTATTAATTAATTTTTTTTGTGCAATGCTTTGAGTGTATTTTCTCGATTGCGCTTTCTTTCAAGTGAAGCTGGATTTCCATTATTTCTGCCCGCTCGAAAAGCGACAACATGATTCGAATGTAAAAATACCCGCTTAAATAATTTTCTGAACTGAAGAGTGCAAAAAAAAGCCTTTAATCTGTTCAAAGGAATTATAAGCTGCTGGTGGCAAATGATAATATTGTTGCTTGATTGATTTGGAAGTTTCATTCATAACTGAGTCTGCAATTGTAGTTCAATAGAGAATAGGATATACTTTTTTTACTAATATTAGTAAAGTAATATGCATTATTGAATTAAAAAATTTGCTTTGAATATTATGAATATTCCAGGTAATTAATGTATATATTCCATGACTTTCAAATTTATTTCAGAACGCAATGTTCTACCCGTAAGTCTACCATTATAAAATATTGTTATAGGCACAAGGCAAGAAATGGTGTGTTATAGTTTTTATGTTGTAGCCAATTTACAATGGCATTATAGAATAATAAAGTATTTTACTTTATCTTTGATATCAAATATATGCCATAAATCTACGAGTAACATCGATTTTTCACAATTTCGTTTTTTTAACGCTCATCCGCAATGATTTCCAACAAATGGAAAAGGTTTCTAAACAATGCCAGTAATGAAATGGCAATAAGGAACGGCCATCTCAGTTACTTGAAAGTTGCACTTTATTATACTAAAATTAAGTTGACCACAAAACTGTATATTAAAATTTAATTTTTAATTTAACAGCATATATTTCATAATTAAAAACTAGTATTTCGGCAGGCAATGTGTAACCTCCGAGGGTATTTTTAATATAAACAAGTAAGAAAAGCTAAATTCGGGCGAAACCGATTTTTATATACCTTCGCGATGTATTTTTGTATGGGCGGTGGCCATATTTTCTTAAAAACCTCGTTCCTTTGTTTCATATCGCAACTACTATTAAAATTTACTCAATTACTTCAAATAAATACTGAAAAACGAAGTTTTGGCATTTTTCAAAATTTCCGTTATATGGAAGTGGTTATGGTCCGATTTTAAAAATTATTGATGGTAATGCTAATGGTATCAAAGACAATAGGTTCACCAAATTTTGTGACGATACCTTACATCGTTATTGAGATACCTACAGAAGTTTTTTTTATAAGTGGTTGCGGTAACGCCCATTTTTCAAAATTTCATAAAAATTAAGTTTCTTAATTAACCATCTCTCTAAATATCATATTTTAATTAATATGTTCCAATAGATAAAGAGAAAACCAATTTTTTTCATTTTTCAAAATTTCCATTATATGGGAGGTGGGTGAGGTTTTGGTCCGATTTAAAAAATTTTTAACGATGATAACAGCTAAATACTAAATTTCACTAAATTTGCTTTAATAGATACAGAAAAAACGGAGTTTTTGCATTTTTGAAAAACTTCCGTTATATGGGAGGTGGGCGTGTTTATTAACCGATCTTAATCATTTTCAATACCAACCTACCCTGTGCAAAGAGCAATATATGTACCAAATTTCATTGAGATATCTCAATTTTTACTCAAGTTATAGTAACCAAGGACGGACGGACGGACGGACTGATGGACGGACAGACAGTCAGGACTAAATCGATTCCTCTTTTCATTCTGATCATTTTAGTATATATATGTATATGTATGTATATATCTATCTCGATAATTTTTGCTGTTACAAACAACCGTTATGCGAACAAAGTTGTAATACCCTTGTGTACAAGTACGCTCGGGTATAAAGAGCTTCTCATAAATAGATCTGCCGTTCGGAGTCGGCACAAAACTGTAGGTCCCTCCATTTGTGGTAGAATAAAAAGACGCACACCACAAATAGCTGGAGAAGCTCGGCCAAAGACTGAGCTACGTATATAGTACGAGCGCCAAATTATTATTAATAGTTATAACATATTTATCAGATCTTTATTATTTTCATTGTTAAATATTGCTAACAATAACTCATCTCTGTTCAAAATTTAAAGTCATTAGCTGATTAAATCAAGGAGTAAAGGTGCAAAAAGCTCTATCTGAACAATAGCTTGCATGGGAGCTGTATGTTTTATCTTATTGATTTTCTCTGATTATATATTGCTAACAATACTGATATATGTGCAAAATAATAAAAATAAGCCTATAACTGCTTAAATGGAAGATTTACATATGTTACTAAATGTAGTATCTGAAAAATCGGCTCCCATATACACATGTATTTATGTACGTTATAGTATTCCGATCTGGACCATTCCGACAAATGATTAATATTTTATTTAAAACTTCCTGAACACCGAATTTCAAATAACTAGCTCTAAAATTGAGGGACAAGTTTGCGTTCAAATAGAAGGACAGACATCGTGATCCCTTAGGTCTGGTGCGTGTTTTACATAAAATAATTTTTATGAAAAATGTAAATCATGCAAGAGGTAAAATTGACAACTTAAAACCAAAATAAAGCTTCTAATCTCTAATTTGTGACTAGATGATAAGCAAGCCACAAAAAATTAACACAAACAGAAAATAAAAACGTAAAATCGAGAAATGGAAATAGTCTCGAATTTTAAAACTTGAGATTATACCAAACAGTCTTTATTTTCATACCAATGGATCGAACTGGTCTAAACTTGTGACTTTTGTCTATATTAGAGACTGAGATAGCGTATTGAATTCGGGCGTATTGTCAAAGAGGCTTGTACAATTATTTAAGATTTGCCCGTCCTCTTGCGACATTTGTCTAAATATATAAAATCTTCAGCAAAATATGTTCTTTTTCGTTGCTCTAGTATTAACCACTCTTTCTTATACTTGTAATGCGTCATCTTTCTTTCACTAATATAATTGAACCATGTTCGCGAATAACGTTGTAAGCGACAATGTTTTCAAACCAATTTTTTTTTTGCAGATTACCGTTATAATGGGTCTCTCTTATTATTTCAAATCAAAATTAGGCAAATTATAGCATTTGTTCTTATTCAAATCGCATTTTTATTTATTTATTTATTTATTTTTTAACTTAGTCTTTAGTTTAACAAAATATTACGGACTATAACGATTATAAAGTTTGCTTAGAACTATTAAAAATAATTTATAAACTAAAAAATGGAGTTCAAAAGATTCAAAAAAACTGATCTTGGGACTGAAAAGTCGATCGTATAAGCATTACTTATACTATTAAATTGTCGAGTGGCACGCGAAATCGGGGCATTGATGGCATATAGTGTTCTAGCATTATCATCATAAAATGGTAAAAATGTTCGAAGGGTTCGCTGGGGAACATTAAACCTAATCTTTTCCAGCAAATAAGGGCAGTCAACAACACCTTTAATAATATTGTAGGTTAAGGATAGGCTCAGTATAGATCTGCGACTTTCTAAAGATTTGAGATTTATTAGCATGAGGCGAGAATGATATGATGGAATCGGATCAACAAAGTTCAAAGATCGAAGGGCAAATTTAAGAAATATTTTTTGAACACGCTCAACCCTATTTAAGGCAAGCTGGTTATATGGCCTCCAGATGAAGACTGCATACTCGAGGTGCGACCGAACAAAAGAAGTATACAATAATTTCAAGGTGTATGGATCTGAGAAATTCAAGGTATTGCGTCTCACGAAGCCTAACACAGAGTACGCCTTTGATATTATATGATTAATATGCTTATTGAAAATAAATCGTTCATCAAACACTACTCCAAGGTCCTTTATCTCAGTCACACGCTTCAGGACGTAAGACGAAAACGAGTAATTGGTAGGCAGGACATTACAAATCTTAGAATAGGTTATCTGTGAACACTTATTAAGGTTCAAAGAGAGTCGCGATTTCAAACACCAGAGGTAAAGGTTATTAATATCAGCTTGGAGGCTGAGTGCATCAGCTAAGTTTTTTATTGCGGAGAAAATTTTTAGATCATCTGCATACGGCAAAAATTTAGCGAAGGAAAAGCAACTAGTAATATCGTTAATAAAGAGAATAAACATAAGTGGACCTAAAATGCTACCTTGCGGCACCCCCGAAGAAGTCACAAAAGAGGTGGACGTCACACCATCAATAGAAACAACGCAACATCTATGCCGCAGATATGAGTCCAGCCAACGTAAGAAAAATTAATGAAAGCCAAAACAAGCTAACTTGTGAATTAGAACATTATGTGACACTCTATCAAATGCTTTTGAGAAGTTTGTAAATATGCAATCAACTTGAAAACCTGACAGGAAGGCGTCAAAACAGTATTCACTAAGAACAGCGAGATTAGATACAGTAGATCTACCAGTCACAAACCCATGCTGATATGGGGATATTATTGATTTAACTGAAAACTTAATTTAACATTAACTGCGTGTTCAAAAATTTTTGAGATAGTAGAAAGTTTAGAAATAGGCCTGTAATTCCTAACATCATTTTTATTGCCATTTTTAAAAACAGGCGTTATTGATGTAAGCTTCCAATCATCAATAAAAGTTCCAAGCGATAGGGATTTATTAAAAATAAACTTCAACGGATGAACAAGAGCTGGACAATTTTTAATAAGAATTGCAGAAAGACCTTCAATATCAACAAGTGTAGACGGTTTAAGTTTAAGTATACCATTAGTTATGTCTTCTGAGTAAGACTTAACGATCCAAAGTTAAGAGACGTCTTTTGAATACCATGGTAATTTGTACGCCTTTTTTTTCTTAATCGGTACATTTTTCAAACACAGTTCATACAATATAGACTTAAATTTAGAAAAAAAGCTTTGTGTGTCAAGGTTGGAAAATAAACAATCCCAGTTATTAAGAGATAATAATTCATTCAAACTATGAAAATCACATAGTGCATAGTTAAAAGCTAAGCCCGTATCAGTAGCTATAGTAGAAAAAGAATAAAAGTCTAACCCTAAATTTAAGGGAATATGATGCCTGTCCGTAGGTGCAATTGGGTTTACACATTCACAAATAAGGGAGTTTAAGTTATCAGTAATAAATATGAGATCTAATATTCGATTCAAACTATTACAAAATCGATTAATTTGCATTCAGTTAAGACTTAGTATATTATCTATAAAATATAATTCGTGGTTGGCAATCACATTATGAGCTAAGAGGCTAGGATTTGAATCACTACTAACCCAATTGATATTGGACAAGTTGAAGTCTCCAAGCACCAATAGGTGGTTATTATGCACCTTGTCAAGAACCAAAGATGAAATATTGTCAGCATGTGCCTTGTATACATCATACGAGCTACCAGGAGGTATATAAGAGGTGAGTAAAAATAGAGATTCATTAGATGTACTGCCACGAATGCAGACGCAAAGTTGATCCAACAAAGAGTCATTATTGGTTAGTGTTACCAAGAAAGCACTTAGTTTACGCTTTACAGCAATGATGACACCACCACCTCTTAAACAACCAGTTTTCACAGGGTCCCTGTCTTTACGAAAGACATTGAATATATTTAGATCAAAAAACTCAGCATCGAAGAAGGTTGAATTTAACCATGTCTCAACAATTCCAGAAATATTTTAATACAAGAACTCAGTGGAAAAACGTTTCAACTGACTTATTTATTGTGTGTACAATGGCAAAAAGTGAGTGTTCTCGTGTGCTTGATAAGTGTGTTAGAGGCTCGAAAAGAAAAATAAATTTAGAAAACTGGAAAGATATCAATAATAAAAGATTAAGAAATAGTGAACAATCTTATATTAATAGAAAAAAACAAGTTATACCAGCAAAAAATGTCCCAAAGCAGGTATAGTGGAAAAACGTTTAAAGTACATAATTTTTATTTCATATACATTTCGAACTATTTTTTTATAGGTTTTTGATCGCCGTTGTAATTTTCATTGTCAAAAATTTGATGATGAACAAATGAAGAACCTTTTTGATAACTTTTATAGCAAAAGTTACAACGTGCAATGTTTATTTTTTCCTCTCTTCTTGAATTGAGCGGAGGAGAAAAGTTAAAGAGGGAAGTTCTATACGAAATACAACAGTATCTTATTTTGGTGTTTTCAAACGAAAAAAAAAAAGGTAAATTCGTTTAATTCAGGTAAATATTATCTTATTGTTGTTTTTCGTTGATGTTTACATTTTATCTTAAAATATGAAGATAACGCAGCGCAGAGTTCAAATTTAGGTTGAAAAAATAAAACATGGTCAAAACATTGATGATCATCGCGGAAAACATGAAAATCGTCCCCACAAAATCATAGAACAGGAAAAACTGAGCGTTGATGAACACATAGTAAGCTATAGTCGTTCAACAATTATACTTTGCCAATGCTCAAGAATGATCCAATAGAAATAAGCGATGAAAAGAAGAAGGATCTTCTGGCAATGGCGTCGTATTTACCAGAAAACTATGCAGAGTTTTATTACACGTTGCCATGAAAGTTAAAACAAGTACATATATTGATACTATATACTATTTACTATATATCCGTTGTGAATTACATTTTGTGTAAATATCGTTTAAATTTATATAAAATAAAAGATTTTTCTTTTTGTTTATAACCTTCTTTGTTTGTTTGTATTACTGATATACAATTGTTTGGATTTTGAAAACTTTACTTTCCAAATACGTTGATGGAAAAATGTTTCAAACGCCATAATACTATGTATATGCTATGCTTAGTGGAATAACGTGTTAACATCCATTTAATTTTGGATATAAACCGTTATTTCATTTTAAAAGTTTAATTTCGCTTATTTTATTAGTGTAACAATTTTATTAATTTTTTATTTCAATTTATTCAAACTAAATAGACAGATTACCATTGCAAATTAAAAAAAAAATTCAAAATAGATAAAACTTTAACCTTTAAACGTTTATTTCATTTCCTGAACATTTTGAAATTTGTCGCTTACAACGTTATTCGCGAACATGCTTGAATTGTTTGATTTAAATATCATATGTACTACTCTAATTTCCCATTCTCTGGCTAATATTATGGTGATTATGTATGTAACTAATATTACCATCCGAATCAGCTAATGCTATGGTGACGATAGGCACCAAGTTTTTTAAGTAAATTATACAACAATAAGTTCTTGGATTATTCCAATATTTCTTCTAAAAATTCATATATATTAAAAACACATAACCCATGACTATTTTTATAGAAAAATAATGTTATAATGGAATTCAAATAGAATATTATATACGAGTATAATTATTTTTATAAGATTATTAAAATAAAGCATTTACGTTGTTAAAATTTATATTAATTATTAATAAACTATTATAATATTTAAAAGTAAATCTTTTGATGGTTGTTGCATAGCTAAGCAAGACATCTTATAAAATTATAATTAAAAATAAAAAAGTAAAAAACCACGACCTTAGATTCAAAAACATGCCTTCGTCGATAAAAATTACCATATATCTTGCTCATTCTAACACATACAATTCTTTTTGGAGTAAGGCATCATTGCTCTAACATAAGAACATTTTTTTATAGTTCGAAAAATAAATTGCGTAAGAGTATGGTTGAGATAGCTTAAAAGTTGTGAATATTTATGTGTGTAAATCTTTTGAATTCCAGGTGAAACTGATTGACTGGCAGGAGTGTTTCCGCTCATATAAATTCAAAATTTTATAATTTGTTGAATATCTCTGGAACTTAGTACGATGATATTTACAATGAATTCAATATATCGGGAGAAAAACGGGCTTTGTTGTAAAGGTCGTTACACCTTCCCAATTAAAAAATGTATATTAACTTAGATAACCAAGTGGAAAAAGACTTGGCTATACTTGGGATTTCCAATTGGCGCCAGTTAGCACGAGATAGGGACAGCTGGCGTGCTTTGTTGACCTCGGCCAAAATCGCTTAGGCGGTTAATGCGCCAATTAAGTAATATAAGTATTTATACTTTGAAATTCTACTGGAAATCCCAAGTATAGCCAAGTCTTTTTCCACTTGGTCTTTCTAACGCAGAGGAGGTCTTCCTTTTCCTCTGCTACCACCGGCGGGTACCGCGTCAAAGACCCTCAAGGCTGAAGCTATTTCATCCATTCGAACGACGTGACCAGCGGAGCCGCTGATTCTTAATCCGCTGCACTTTATCTACGTCATTGTACAGCTCGTACATCTCATCGATCCATCATACACGATATTCGCCGTCGCAAAGACGCAAAGGTCCATACATCTTTCGAAGAATCTTTCTCTCGAACACTCCAAGAGTCCTCTCATCTGATGTTGTTATCATCTATGCTTCTGCGCCATACAATAGGACGGGCATGATAGGAGACTTATATAACGTGGTTTTTGTCCGTCGAGAGAGGACTTTACTGTGCAATTGCCTACTCAGTCCGAAGTAGCATTTGTTGGTAAGAGAGATTCTGCTTTGGATTTCAAGGCTGACGCTGTTATTGATGTTAATCTGGTTCCTAAGTAAACGAAGTCCTGTACTTTTTCAAAGTTATAGCTGTCAACAGTGATGTTAGATCCCAGTCGTGAATGCGCCGATTGTCTATTTGATGACAGGATATACTTCGTCTTGCCCTCGTTCACCAACAGCCCCATTCGCTTCGCTTCTCTATCCAGTTTGGAGAAGGCAAAATTAACTGCGCGGTTGTTAAGGCCGATGATGTCAATGTCATTCTGACGGAGCTGGTGGTGTTGCTCAACGTCATTTTACATAGCCATATAAGTTTTGCCGGGATACCAAATTCAGGCTTTGCGGCATAGAGGCAACTTGAAGTGACGTATTGATTTTTGCACAGAGGCGCGTGTGAACCTTAGCTGCCACAAGAAAATGATTCGAGTCGATGTTGGCTCCTCTGATCGTGCGCAGATTTAGGACACTGGAAGCATGCCTTTGGTCTATCACAACGTGGTCGATTTGGTTCCGTGTCTTACCATCTGGAGACAGACACGTAGCTTGGTGAATCTTTTTATGCAGGAACCTGATACTACAGACTACCATGTTTCGGGCCCCGGCGAAGTCGATCAGTCTCATTCCGTTATCGGACGTTTCGTTGTGGAGACTGAATTTTCCGACTGTGGAACCAAAGATGCCCTCCTTGCCCACCTTGGCATTGAAATCCCCAAGCACGATTTTAATATCGTGATGGGGGCACCGCTTATGCGTGCGGCCAAGGAGATCGTAGAAGCGATCTCTGGTCCCATCGTCCTTCTCTTCAGTCGGGGCGTGGGCGCAAATCAGGGAGATGTTAAAGAATCTTCTCTTTACGGCGCAGTACTCTCCAACCACAAATCCGACACCAAATTTGCGCTCCTTTACATGGTAGCTGTAGTAGATGTCGCAAGGGCCTATCGATTTTTTCCCTTGATGAGGACATCAACCAGCCGGGCAGAGGCATCTTCCCAATTAAAGGTCCGGACATTCCAGGGCGGGTTCCAAGCCCTGCGCACAACCGATTGCTGGGGGTTCAAAGCATAAATATATTTTCATAATATATGAGGAGTTGCTTATAATTCTTAATTTTAAGCCCGTGAAAATCATACGCAATTTTGTCAGCATAAAACTTAAGTATTCATGTACGCTCTTTGTTTAACTCTTCATTTACTACTGTAAATTCATCAAATATTAAAAAACTTAGATAATGTTAACTTGTTTTTATTGGCCCTAATTAATTAAAAGTATATGTATATCGATTTGCGTTGAGCTCAAGGCTGAAATAAAATAAAATAATTAAATAATATGAATATAAATTTTGAAGTTAATACAAAATATTATAAAACTAAATGCTTGAAGCTTTTTAAATAATTTTTTTATGAATATGCATAGTGCATAGCCAATTCAAGTTGAGTGAAAAAGTAAAAGTTTCAAATGGCCACAAAATACTGTCGTTTTTTGAATACGAGTAGTTTTTCAGACAGTTTTGCGCATTGTTTCTTTATGAAAAGTCTCAAGCAGCAGTAAATGAAAATTTCAAATTTCAAAGATTAGTTGTAGCCTCTAACTTGCACTTTAGTAAACTAAAATTTTATGAGCTCAAGAATATTTTGGAAAAGATTGTATTTTTTATAAAGACTTGTAGCTTAGAAACGCAGTATATTAATGGATATCTTAAAAAATCAATCAGCAAATGTTAATTGTCCATCGGGCGCTAATATTAAGAAAATTAAAGGACATATGAACATTCTTCTAAATAAAAACATTTGGGCATATAATTGTGTACACACAAGACACATATGTACATGTGTAAATATTCATAGGTACATCATTTATTAATAACATCTCCAAAACCTCTCTAAAGCTTATCGCTGTACATCTTTTTTTTATCCATAAATATTCATAATTGCCAAGATACGAGTTATCGTATCGATTAAACTCACGAATCGATTGTTGAGCGAAGAAAGAGAAAACCTATTCCATTGCAATAACAATATTACGTAGTACAAACGACCTTTCCACCATGAATAGAAGTGGCAATATAATACAACCAAATCATAAAGGCTTCCTTAGTCTCTTGCTTCAATGAACCCGAAAGAAGTTTGTGGAGCGTTATATTCTTTTTCTTCACTTTTCTTCTTCTGCTTTTACACTATATAACAATGTCATAAGTGTTTGAAACGCGTATGTACGTACTAATGTAAGTGAAAAAGCTTGATATGTAGCTTCCATACTTATCTGATTTATGTGGACTCCTGTATGAGTGTATTTATCTACGTTAAGGAGTATCGCTTTCATTGTGCTATTGTTCTTGAAGTAGAACAGAATTGCTGCTGAAGAGCTTGAGTGAAGTGAAATCGATGAAGAAAAGCTAATATATATATATGTATATATGTAGTATATTATAAGAAGTTCATTGGAAATAATTGTTTGTGTGGGTTGGTTGGTACGAGTATTTGAATGTAAACTTGAACAAAAGTATTTTTCTTGCCTTAGTGTAAAGGTTTTACACGAATAATAAAATAATACATTATTCCTCCACAAAAACTGCCTTTAAACTTTACACAGAAATTATAAAAATTCTATGAAGATTTTGAACTTTTTATTAAATTGGCAAAATTGTTGCAATGGTATTTTAGACAAACATACTTTTTAAAACTTCATTCACGCGACATTTGTTTAAATATGAACTAATTCTTTATAAAATAGCGGAAAATTCATGCTGCACATTTGTTCCAAATAATGAAAAATGTAAGAAAAAAGTGAATATATCAATATACACTGATTTTAAGGCACAGGCGAATAAATTCTTTGGCATAGATTTAAAAGATATATACTTTATATCTGATACCAATAAAACATCGGAAAGACTTAAACTTAATATTTAATATTTTGCTTCTGACGTGTTTTATTTGTTATTTCTGTCATAACTTTATATTTTTCGTTGCTATGATTCACTTATTTCAGTATGAATGGCTATTTTAATGGCTAACGATTATTGTTTTTAAACGTCTTTTTTCTAATGCTTCATCCCAATTTTTTTTCAACGTGTAAACTGTTGTTACATTTGAAGCTTTTAGTCTCCGACTTGCACTCTGCTCTTCAATGTTAAACCGCAATTGAAGGAATGTTTTCTTTTATTGGTATACTTTTTTATTGTGTTGTGCAATATTCTGAGAAGAGTCACCGCTTATGCTCTCGTGAATAGCATACCATTCCGGCGATTATTTAAAAGTCGGTGCGCTATATAGCGGACATGGAACTCGTTTTTCAGGCGCAAACCGTCCCATACATAGCGAATTACGGAAATTTCTTTTATACATATGTATGTCCGACGCAGTAATTTTTTTCATACTTGTAATGTAATCGTGGAACGATTCGGCGTCCAGCTTTTTAAAGATTGATACTTTTTATGCAGCTCAGTGCTACTGTCATTTTATTAGAACCGCCTCCAAATCAACGTAATCGCATACACTTACTGTCGCAAGGAAAAGTTTTGCTGTACCCGTCATTTGATTTAGAGATTGCTTTTTTGTTTTTCATTTAAGCCATATGCTTCCGCTCGACCGGTATAAATTATCCATCAAACACGGCAACACCTTTGCTGAAATTGTCCTCCGTTATATTCGTTTTAATTTCCTCCTCGTCTTTTTTCCTCAGCTTACCAAATCATCACACGAGCTTGAAGCCCCGTCTACTTTTTGCTCCGTTTGTGGCATTGTTTCGCTCTGTACTGATTATGATTTATCAACGCTTACGCCCGATTCTTCTTAGTTAATTTGAAAATGTACGTCGTCTTTTCGCCGACATGCCAGTTTCAACATATTCAAGCAAGATTAAACAATGTTTAATTAATGTGCGACAATTTTTAACTTCAACTGACAACTAATGTCTGACTTTGACCTCTACGGGCCGCTGCTGGTTCTCTCCTGGCGACCACTAGAATTGTGGTTAACGAGACTACAGACTCTAAACTCTGCCAAAATATTTATAAAATGTAGTCAAAAAATTGATTCAACGTACCTCCTCGTTTTAATGCAAGTTCTAGCGATAAACGTTTTTAAATTGGAATGTACTGTTTCTCTTAATTTAAAATGAACCATTTTAAAAACTATAAATAAATGCTTTTGTCTACATCCTCGTATTGTATTGTTCGTTTCATTTAACTGATTATATTTGTACATCAGCGCATTGTTCACCATCGTTTTCATGCGACGCGTTCAAGTGCAATAATCGCGCTTTTGAATCGCTGATTTACTTATATTTCTTACTATCCAACTGATTAACAATTTTATGCGCACTTACATATGTCGTATGTGTGTATTTAGTAATGACCATGAACTGAAAAGCGCCACTCCTTCAAGCCAATAATCAATTACGCTTGACTGGATGAGGCAATGGGCAAAATATTTTTGTTCTCAGTCAATGGATTCAAAGAATTTTTCTTTTTATAAAAATTACATACATAATTATTATACATATGTATGTATATGTGTGGTGTGCAAACATATAACTTTTCAGCGTTTAGTTTGTCTTTAGTAGTTTAAACAGAAGAAAAATAATGTATTAAAGGTGTAAATAAGTGGAAATATAAGAAAAATAAATGAATAAACTTAAAAGGGTAACCGTAGATTTGAGTTGCAATTGTGTTTGCAATTAAAAAAGGAATAACTTCAGATTATAAAGTTCTTATCTCTAACTTGTATATGCAACTTAAAGCCATTTAAAACATTTTTTTTTAATTGAATAAAGCTATATAATTTTTACAACTGTTGGAAAGTTGCAGTTGGTCAAAGTCATTAATTAAATATACCTATTTACACACATAAATACGTATGTGTGGCTGTTAAAAACTTGAGAATAATCGGAAGTTATGCGACACAAGCACCGTAAATTACAACTCCCCCAGTTTACTCAACGGTCTGCCTGTTTAAACGAACTGACCGCTGACATTATTGTATTATCAAAAGCCATAAAAAGTCGTTAAACTTTTTTTTGTTTAGCTTTCGAAAGTGTCATGAAAGTGAAAAAAACTTTGTAACTTTCATCGCTGAGCAACATAATTCTAAACTTGTGAAAGAACACGTATGTAAATAGATTTGAGTAAATAAATATCACACATTGAGTTAAAAAGATGAGCAATGATTGAGGAATCTAACACACACAGAAAACAATCTGGGCAGATATAAAATTATGCGAAAGTAATCAGCCCTATTCTGCATTTCAATTACGTTCCGCAGGAATTTATATTTGGTAATCTGAGTAACGATTAAATCGAAAGAAAAACAAACTTTTACAACTTACAATAACGTAACTACGATCGCAATGTGGAATACATAAAATTTTAAATTTTAAATATTGATCGTAATACAGAATATCAAAATTGACATTCGAGTCGAAATGCAGAATAGGGCTGATTTATTTAACGAAATTTGTTTATATTCTGGACTTAAATAAAAATATAAACACATTTTGAAAACGTACATTGGCACTAATATAAATTACATTCTTCGGTAATAACTACTAGTAAAACAATCAAATAATATACATACATATTTTAAAAAAATGTATGAATATTTTTAATATAATATTAAAAAAAAATTTTTGTTTATGAACATTTAGTTTTCGATCCCAGTAGTCCATTCTATGGAAATGCCCATATGTAAATTGTTTCCGTGAAACTATAATAATATATAATTTTGGCGCGTACACTATTTAGCTCAGTGTTTGGCCGAGCTTCTCCTATCATTTGTTGTGTGCGTCTTTTATATTATACCACAAATGGAGGGACCTACAGTTTTGTGCCGACTCCGAACGGCATATGTATGTATTTAATGAGAAGCTTTTTCATGGCAGAAATACCCTCGGAGGTTTGCCGTTGCCTGCCGAGGGGTGACCGCTATTAGAAAAAACGTTTTCTATTATTAAGATTTTGCTTGCCCTGACTGAGATTCGAACCTCGAACTCACCGGCATATCAAGTTATAGCACGCACCGCTACCAACTCGACCACAGCGGCCGTGAAACTAGCTGTAAATTAATTATTTTTTCCACCAATATTTAATATTGAAATAAAAGTCATTTACTCGTACTACTCAGACAGACAAAGTTTTTTTTTGGAGATACATAATGTTAATTATCAAGGATCAGCACTGTCCTTTTCGTTTGTATTTGTCTTAAGTTAAAACATTCTTATGTATTTCATAGATCGGAACCACAAGGAAAATTATTATTATATATTCCCACATATAACATAAATAATTTAAAACGCTGAAAGTAAGTGGTTGGCGATAATAGCAATAGCCTGTTGACGCAACTCAACTGTTCCCTCTGAATAATCACCATGTCGCACAGTTGGCTGAAATCGGAAAATTCGGGGCGAAACGAAGCAACAACAAACTGAGTGTAAGGGGGTTTTTGAGGTTGCTCAGTCAAAAAACTGCGACGAAAAAAACAATCTATAGCACGAATCTGAATAATTCCGTAATTGTTTCTTGAATAATATAAAACAATAAACTTTTAACAATTTCTTTATCCTATTATTTTTTCAGGATCTACTTTTCACAATTTTTCTATTATTTTATGTAAGAGTAATGAAACACGCAAATAAGTGCGTATTGCAACTTTCAACACAAGTAAATGACAAACATAAATATGTTTAATCGAACTAGGCATCGACTTGCCTAGCAGTGTCAACTTTAAACAGCTGTAGCAAACGACACGTGTGGGTAACTGACGGTATTTTTAAATTTTGTACTTTTGACCAGCCTTTTCGAATTTTCGACCAGTGTGCGTCGAAGGCATTGTTGTAAGGTCTTGTAAGAGGAAATTAATTCTTTACACGGAAAAAGTATCATATGGCCTATTAAATTGTTGTTTCATCAACTGAATTCCTATTTTTTTTTGTAAGAACGCTACTTGTAAACTAACCAAATATGAAATTAATTTAATTAACACAAAAGTGAACACAACAAAATATGTCATGGTTATATAACATTTATTTATTTATTTACTAAATATTGACCAAAAGTTAAAACTTAGGGTTAACATGTGCATTTAGCTTTGGCGTCTTTGGCCTTAAGCTTGACTTACATTAATTTTACTTTATGTAATGGTACATTTTGTGTGGTATTTGTTAGTTTTGTTTAGATATATTGGTACAATTTGGTTTTTTTGAGGTATTCTATGACTTTGCGAATGCTATCTAAGGTAGGAGAAGAGATCGCTGTTAGGGGGTCAGAATTTGGGAATATTTGGGTTCTAATGTTTTTGAAATTTGTACAGTGGGACATGAGATGTGGTATGGTGATGGGGGTAGGTTGGTAACAGTAAGTACAATAGGGCGGGGAATCGTTAGTCATCAAGTATTCGTGTGTTATTTTAGTGTGCCCAAGCCTTAAGCGTTCGAATTTTATTATGTCAAGTCTGTTTAGAAATGTGCTGTTTGTACTTTGAATGTATCTGCCGGATTGTTTGTTGCGGTTGATATCTTTGTACCAGCTTGAAGTTTGCTCCCAGATTTGAGTGAAATTGGATTGAAATGTGTTCTTTATGTACTGTGTTATATCTTTTGTGTTGTAGTTTGGTGTTAAAATCAATGGTGCTGTGTTGGCTTCTTTTGCTGATTGATCGGCAAATTCGTTACCTGTGATTTTCACGTGTCCTGGAACCCAGATAAGTTTAATTTTTGGATAGTTATTGATAATGGCATTCCTGATTTGGAGGGGGTAAAATTCGTTGTTTTAAATGTTCGAAATGGCATCTAAGGAAGATAAGGAATCTGAACATATGGCGAAGTTTGATTTAGTTTCCATAGCGAATTTGACAGCTTCGTGGATTGCTATGATTTCTGCCGCGTATGCTGAGCTGTAGTCAGGAAGGTGAGAGATTTTTATGATATGACCTGTGGAGGTTATGCTGAAGCTAGTAGCATCTTCTGTTTTGGAGCCGTGCGTATATATGAAAGTGTGATTTGGGTGATGTTTTTTAATTTTTTGAAAGCTGGAGCGGAATATATTGTGGTTGGTGTTGGACTTGGCGAACTGACGTAAGGAGGTGTTGATTGATGAGGTGTTGAGTGTCCAAGGTGGGCATGTGTTGTTTAGGAGAATAAGGGGCGAGCATGGTATGTTGAGTTGGTTGCAATTATATGTGATTCTGTGAATTGCTGATGTGTATTTTTGTTGAGCTAGTTCAGTGATTATATTATTTAGCGGGCTATTATGGGATTTTATGATTGTTTTGAAAAGCTTTGTAGTAACGAAATCCCTTTGGTCTTCAATTGGAAGTATGTGAGTTTCAAAAAGTAAGTTATTAATAGGGGTAGACTTGAAGGCTCCAAGCGCCAATCGCATAGCTGCATTAAGAGGGGTTTTGATTTTATTTAAAAGTGGTTTTGACGCGTATCCGTAGATGTAAATTCCATAGCTGATTTTGGATATGATGAGTGTTCTTATGATGCCTATTAAAGTGTATGTGTTACAGTTTAGTTTTGTACTAGATAAGCATTTGATAATGTTTAGCTGTGTGGATAATGAAAGTTGCAACATCTCAACGTGTGAGTTCCACTTGTATTTTTTATTGAAAATGACTCCTAAGATCCGCAGATCGTCCACTGGTGTCAGCTGCATATTGTTTGTTAGAATGTTGTTATTGCAGCTCCTCTTGCGACAAATGTGTAGGTGTTTACATTTGTTTGTAGAGAGCGACGCGCCTGAGTAGTCGCACCAGCTTGCGATGTCACGGAATAGGCTGCTTAAATCAAATGTTTGGTTTTTGCTTTTACTTTGTGGCAACAGTAGGTAAAAGTCATCGGCATATGCATAGTATTGAACTTCTTTGTGGAGGGATATTAATGTGCATAGTTTATTATAAGCTATGAGGAATAAAATAACTGATAGAGGGGAACCTTGAGGGATTCCATTATCTAGTGGTAGAGGGTGGTGCCTACTCTCGTTGCTATTTTTCGTTTGGTCATAAAGTTCTTGACGTACTTGATTATCTTAGGGCCAAGGTTCCAACGTGTCAGTTGGTCTATTATTGTGTCTAATCCAATCTTTTCAAAGGCCTTTTCAAAGTCAAGTGATATTATGGATAAGTGTGTTTGTTTTGATAGGCAGGTTGTAGCTTGGTAGTCTACTAGAAGTAGAGTATCGGCTACTGATTTGCCTTTTTTGAATCCCATTTGGTGGCTATCGATTAGTTTGTCTGAAACAAACCACCATAGCCTGTTGGCAATTATTTTATCCAGTAGTTTAGATAGACATGGGTTTAGGGAGATGGGTCTGTATGAATTAATATTGGTTTTGTTTGCGCCAGGTTTTAATATAGGTATTGTTAAACTAGTTTTGTAGATTTGTGGAATGTAATTTTTGAATATGTTATTGTAGTGGCTTAAAAGCCGCGTTTTTAGTTCATAAGGGAGGTTGTTTATCATTGGGTATGATATCCTGTCTTGTCCCGGGGTCTTGCCTTTTAACTTGGATAATGCTGAAGATAGTTCTAAGTAGCTAATGTCTTTCTCGAGTTTTAAGGCTCTGCGGGATGGGATGATGTTAGGGGTTGAGGTAAGTGTAATGTTTTTGTTGTTTTGAAATTGTGAAGAAAATTTTCTGTCTGAAGAGTTTTCTGACCACACTTTACACAATTCGCTTGCTATATCGTTTTGGTTGGTATATGCTTTAGTTGGTTGGTGACTTTAAACAGTGGATGCCATGAGAAACCTTGTATCCACAAAAGTGTCTGATATTGTCCCAGATTTTGTTAACTGACGTGGAGGGGTTAATGCTGGAGGTGAAGTCACTCATTGATTTTTTCTTTTCGATTTCGATTTCCCGTTTGAGTAATGCATTGGTTCTTTTAAAGTTAAGGAGGTTTTCTTGTGTGACATTTCTTTTGAACGCGTTCCAATGCTTGTTTTTTTCTTTTTTAAGTTTATCTAATTTGGCGTTCCACCATGGTACAGTGCGGTGAGTTTGATGTGGCACGGTTTGTGGGATTGAGGAATGTGCTGACTGTAAGATAATTTTGTTTATTACTGCGGTTTCTTTATTTATGTTGGCTGATGGGGGGTGTATGTTATTGAGGTGTGTTGCTGCGGTTGAAAACTTATGCCAGATGGCTTGGCTGAGTTTGAACTTGGGTTTGTTGTATATTGGTTGTCGGTTATTTTGTGGAAATAAAGATACTACTATCGGGAAGTGGTCACTACCCGAGAGGTCGTCTTCAACTTTCCATTTTGATTGTAGTGATAGGCAGGGAGAGCAGAAAGTTAGGTCTATGTGAGTGAAAGTGTTATGGGTCGTGAAGTGAGTGGGGCATCCGTTGTTTAGTAGCATATAAGTCGATTGAGTGATGAAACGGTTTACGGTATTACCTTTTGAATTGCTTCGCGGGGAACCCCAGGAAGTGTGCCAACTGTTGAAGTCCCCAGTTATGATAGTAGGAGTAGTGGTACAGTTGAGTACGTTGTTTAAGTTATTGAGCTTGAATGTGTTTTGTGGGGGAATGTATGCCGATATTATAGTAAAGTCGATTTTGGACTGTATTTGGCATGCTATCGCATCAAAGTCGTTGTTCAGTTGTATTTGTTTGTGTTGTAGTGAATTATGTATTAGTAAAGCTACCCCGCCATATGAGGTAGTGGAAGTGTTGAGTGTATATATTGAGTAGTTGACGGGAATTGGAATGTTTTTGTAGGATTTAAGATGGGATTCTTGGATTGAGATTATTTTAGGGCAGTAACGTTTTATTAGTATTAAGAGATGGTTATAGTTGTTAAGATATCCTTTAATGTTCCACTGAATTATAATAATTGACATTTGGATATTTTACGTTTTTCTATTGGGTTAAGCTATAAAGTTAAGTGTAAGATTTGGCTTATTGTTTAATACTTAAACTCTTTGTTATACGTTGTGTCCAACTCCATGCTCATTGAGTCGGAGGAGTCGTTGTCGTGTTCGTTTGATTTTGTTGGTTTTGAGTGGGTTTTCAGAGTGTTTTTGTCTTTCTTTAGTTTTGCTATTGTTCTTTTTGATGTGTTTTTAGGTAGTATTCTTATTTTAGTGTCCGATAGCAATTGCGTGGCGAGAGTGTGCGTTTTGTTGTCTTCTTTATGTGGTGGTTGTGTGGGTGTTTGGTCTTCTGAGAGTGATGAGGCGTAGTTGATCAGTTCTCTTCGCGGTGGAGCGGGAGCATTGTAGGTTGACATTTGGTTGAGGTTTACGGTTGGTTGATTGCGTGGTCTGTTTAGAGGTGTGGTAGGATTTAGGTTGGACATATTCCGAGTGATTTCTGAGTACGTTAGCCCGTTACATTGGTTTCTTTCTCTATAAGTGGTTATTGCTTTTTTCCTGTCTACTTTATCGAGAGTAATGATGGCTTGGATTTCCTTCTCTTTGATAAAAATTGGACATTTCTTGTCAAAGCTGTTGTGGTCAAGCGGGTAAGTTTGGGTCTCTTTGCAATTAATACAGCATTTGAGGTGGTCGCATATTTCATTGAGTTCGCTATTTGTGTGATAGTTTTTAGAGCAATTTGAGCAGATTTTGTCATTTCTGCATATTTTGCCCATGTGCCCGTATCGTTGGCAGTTATTGCAGCGTAGCGGTAGGGGTATGTATGGTCTGATATTGACTTTCTCGTATCCAATCAATAATTCAGGAGGAAGTGTAAGTGCGGCAAAGGTGATTATTATTAAACCGGTTTCTGATAGTTCACCGTTGGTTGTTTTTCTGAGAATTTTTTTAACTTCTGATACGTTTTGGTATTTCAGTTCAGTTAGAATTTCGCTTTCGTCTATGCCTCTCAAGTCATTTGAGTAGATAACGCCTTTGGTGTAATTTAGAGTTAGGTGTTCGGTGATGTCAATTTCAATTGTTGGTGATAGTGAATTAAGTTTTATTAATTTGTTTGCTTGCACTAGGTCTTTTGTTTTTATTAGAATGGTACCATTTCTTAGTTTTTTGCATGTTTCGATTTGGCTGCCGGCGGTGTAGTCAATTACTTTTTTTATCAAGAAAGGAGATATGTTTGTGAGATTATTTTCGCTGTTGGCTCGTCACGCATGTAGCTGTCGTGTTTCGAAACTTTGTCAAGAGTGTTTGTGGCAATAACACGAAGTCATATCATCATACATATGTATGTACATACGATTGTTTATAAATATGTATGTGAATTTATTTATGTATACAAATAAGCAAGGCAGATCTACGAGTAACAGGTAACCGCAGTAGAGAAATTGCAATCCTGCCAGGCTTTTTCATATACCTTTATATTTAGACCTATTCTCATTGTTAGTGGTAAAGTATGGTGGTATGGTATGGTATGTGTGGCTGTCACCGTTGCTACAGCGACCCACTTAGGCCATGATTGGAGGCCCGTTGTGATACCACTAGCTAAGTGTTCATTCCCCTTTGCTGAACCATTTTGAGCTCTTGACGAATCTCGCCAAGCATCTTGGGTCTATAGAACCTAATTCTCCGAGGTCTCCAAAAAGTGGTACCCCTAGAAAGCGTAGCCTGCTTCTTGCTAGCGCTGGACAATTGCATAGAAGATGGAGAACAGTTTCCTCCTCTTCATAATTTTTGCAGCTTCTACAGCATCTGTGAAAGGGTACACCGAGACGCCCCGCGTGGTTGCCTATGAGGCAGTGCCCCGTAAGGGCTCCAATGACCTGAGATATATCATCCCGTTTTAAGGTGTACAGACCACGCGACCGTTTACGATCCCATCTAGGCCAAGTCTGCCTAGATATCCTACAAGTCGTGGTCTGTGCCCACCTCTCATTCGCACGAGCATAAGCATATTCTTTTGAGAGCAGCCTGCAAGTACCAAAGGGCATACCAATGCGTTCTTTACCAGGAAGAATCTGCTTGGTTGTCCCTTCCCTCGCAAGTTCATCCGCTATACAGTTACCCTCGATGTCCCTGTGGCCTGGAACCCAGATGAGGTTTAGTCTGTTCTGCTTAGCCATCTCCTGAAGAGATCGGCGGCAGTCCAGTACAATCTTTGAAGTTATCGCAGCTGAGCTCACTGCTCTGATTGCCGCTTGGCTATCGCTAAATATAAAAACGTTGTTGGCTTTTAAGACGGTTTGCAACCTGTCCACAGCCTCCTTAATGGCTGAAACCTCAGCTTGAAAAACACTACAGTGATCCGGCAGCCTAA
This sequence comes from Philophylla caesio, assembly GCA_963971545.1. Taxonomy (NCBI): domain Eukaryota; kingdom Metazoa; phylum Arthropoda; class Insecta; order Diptera; family Tephritidae; genus Philophylla; species Philophylla caesio. The sequence continues at coordinate 65,099,456 of OZ020607.1, forward strand.
AGGAACAGCTCAGAGATAAGACTCGCGAGAAGACCCCTCCTCCCACTCTGCCATTCAGCTTCGAACCATCTGTGAACACCGTAATACTTCCAGGTGGGGTGTAGAAATTTTTAGACCACTCCTCCCTACCTGGAATCAACATCGCGAAGTTTCTGTCTGGGACCATGGTATCGACGCAGCGATCAGTGCAGTCCGGAAGGAAGCTATACTTACTCAGTATGCTTGAGTGCCCACATAGGGTAGACTCCCATTGATATGTCTCTCTTAGTCGAAGCGCGGCAAGAGCCGCCATCTGTTGACCCACTAAGTCGAGGGGTAGAAGGTCCAGAAAAACATTCAAGGCGTCGTTTGGTGTTGTTCGTAGAGCTCCGCTAATGCAGATAATACTGGCTCTTTGTACTTTACTAAGTAGATTGAGGTTAGCATTTTTGCTCAAGGCAGGCCACCATACGATGGCTCCATAAAGAAGAATTGGCCTTACTACCGCTGTATAGATCCAGCGGCATACGCTTGGATTTATACCCCATTTCTTTCCAATGGCCCTTTTGCAGGAGTATAGGGCCACAGAAGCCTTTTGAGTGCGCTGGACAATATTATTTCTCCAGCTTAGTTTCATATCTAGTGTGACGCCAAGAAACTTGGCTTCCTTCTTTAGATTTAAACGAATACCATTCAATACCGGAGTAATTAACTACGGTGTCTTATATTTTCTAGTGAAGAGTACCAACTCCACCTTTTCCGAGTTGACGCTAAGACCACATTGCGTGGACCAGTTCCCTACAGCGCGGAGTGTTCTTTGCATCAAATCACACAAGGTCTGCGGGAACTTGCCCATGTATGCTATGGCGATGTCATCTGCATATGCGACAACCCTGGCGGCACACCATTCCGTCTCCCGCAAGAGGGAATTTACAGTTAGATTCCAGAGTAGGGGGGAAAGTACACCACCCTGTGGCGTTCCGCGAGACACATGCCTCGAAACACGGTTTGCGCCGACTTCTGCTGTAATCTTTCTACCTAAGAGCATTTGCTCTATAAATTCAACCAGGGAGTTTTCTACACCGAGTCCTCTTAAGGCCTGAGTTATGGCCCCCGGATTAATGTTGTTAAAAGCTCCCTCAATGTCAAGAAAAGCTACGAGGCAAAATTCCTTGTAACTAAAAGATCTCTCAATGTAGCTGACCAGGGAATGTAGCGCAGTGTCTGTGGACCTTCCCTTTAGATAAGCATGCTGGTTATTTGACAAAAGTCTTTTATCGATCGTGAAAGAGAGGTGGTTATTAATCAGCCTCTCTAGAGTTTTGAGAACAAAGGATGACAGGCTTATTGGTCTGAGATCCTTCGGGCGCGTATGTGATACTTTTCCGGCCTTGGGAATGAAGACCACTGAAACAGATCTCCATGCCGTTGGTACGTAGTTTAGTTTAAGGCAGGCCCTAAACATGCTTATAGTGGTAAAGTAACTTTTAAGAAAAAAACTCCGACTTTTACGAGCCGTCCTTTGCAGATAACGCACTTTCCCAACTCAGATCTAATTGGGCACAAAATACACAACACAAATATACAAGATATTCATTCATTTCATGAGAAAACTACTCAATATATTTTTTCACTATAAAGCACAAATCAGATGTAAACAAATATTTTTGTTTTTATTAAATGAAAATAAAGTTTGAAAATTCAGATAAATGCAAAAAATTAAATTATAAACTTTACCGGCGTTACCTGTTAAATCTGACTTGCAAATAAGTAAGTTGAGTTTTTTTCTGCGATCGTATGAACAATAACTTGGCTCTTACACTATTTAGCTCAGTGCTTGTCCCAATTTCTTCTACAATTTTGGTGTGTGTCTTTATTTTTGTAGTACCACAAATGGACGGACCATTGCCTTCTGAAGATGACCGCCTATATATCCTTTTATATGAATATACAGTAAAAAAATATGTATGTCAAAATTTTTTGTGAACGACGGCCAAGCTAATTCTTAATCTGTTTACGTCATAATTATATTGTTTTTATTTTTAAGCCTACTTTTGTTTTGCTTTACGAAATTTGTAGAAGTTTCTAACTTAAAATTAATGCAAATTAATCGAAAAAAAACGCACGCTCCAAATTGATAACAATATTTACCAAACCTTTTTTTTTTAAACAGTTCCAAAAACTCAGATAAAGCACATACATCACAATTCATTCGTTTTGATTTTAATTAGCAATGACATAGCAAACATTTTTTCATCAATTGGTATTTTTCAGCAGCATAAATTTTGATTAATTATATTTTCCTTATTTTGTAATCATCCTTAAAACTACAAGCAACTCAGCTCATAGTTGCATCTCGTAATTAAAATAGATTTAACTGTCTCAATTTTCTTTTGAGATAAAATTAAAAATCAATTCTACAATTTCTACAACTCTACTATTTTTAAACTATTTTAAAAAGGTATAGACAAGCTTTCCACCGTCCGTACATTTCTTGTTTTACTGTGTAATTAAAAAATATCAATTTTTGTGGTTTTCGGCTTATAAATTTTTAACAATTCTGACAGAATATCAACGACGGTTACAAAAGATTTATAAAACTAAAGCAAGTATTTGGTTTAACAAACAATGTCTTGCATCGAATGTTACACCAAAATTTGCAAAAATGAGAATAAAAACAAACACGGAAGCGAGCCGAAAAACTATCAGGAAAGCTAAAGGGACTTTGTAAAGAATGAAGTAAGAAGTTTGTACGCTAAGAAGGATCGATCAAACGAGTTGCAAAGCCGAGCTCCTTGGTTCATAGCCTTGGAGAAGTGGTTATGAAGAATAAAAATATAACTAAATAAATAAAGAAGTCTGATGAGGAAATGTGGTGATTTCCGAAATAGTACTATAGCTAACTTCTACCATTTAAAAAACTGTTGCTGTTTTTCCAAATTAAAAATCTTCTATAAAACTGGCCTCGAGCTCAATAAAATTGTCAATTATTAAAAAATGTCGTAAATATCACGGAGCCCCCACTTGCACAAACACATATTGTCACATTTGGACAATTTATTTATCCTGAAATTAGTTTAAATTAATTTTTAATCAAAAAATCATTAATTCTCTAATTTTTAATTTTATAAAAAATTAAGAAAACATTTATTAAAATTTCGAACTTCTTAAAAAAAAAGTTTTTAGAAAATTTTTTTCTTTCACATTTCCTTCAATATAAAAAAATATTGCGGTTTTGGTCAAAAGTCAGTGATAACTTGTAAACACTTGAAACTTGCATTTTGTGTCACTAAAATCAAATGAGTCGTAAAACTGCATACTCCAAAAAAATATAAATTTTTTTTTAAAAAGTTGGAAAAAAAACAAATTTTGGTCAAAAGTCAGTGATAACTTGAAGACACTTGAAACTTGCATTTTGTGTCATTAAAATCGAATGAGTCGTAAAACTGGATACTCCAAAAAAATATAAATTTTTTTTTTAAAAGTTGGAAATAACAAATTTTGGGTGTTTATAGCTTTTCTTTGAGAATTGAGCCATATTTGACTTGAAAAATAATTGTAATTAATAACAAGAAAACCAAAGTGCCCAAATCTGTCAGTTTGTGGTTGCGCTATAATTTATTGTTGTGGAGGCGAAGTAGTTCGCAGTATTTAGTAGTAAATGAATATGTACTTGAAATTACATCTTTGTACTTCTTGCAATCCTGTATACTATTTTGCATCCTCTCTATTCATCACTCATGCATTGTAAACGTTTGTTCATATTGAATAAAGTCAGTCGTTATTTAACATTCAATAACCTTGGAGCTTTAGGTTATGGGCCCAGCGCCCGAGTGACTGTAAACGACTGTGTAAAATAAAGTGAAGTTTATTTCGCAATAAAAGCGATTTGAACCTTTCGCGTAATAGCAGGTGTTGTAAGAATCGAGCCGCTAATCGCGGAAAATAACGACTCGTGGAAGTTGCAAATGCGGGCTATTTTGATTAAAAACGATTTGTGGGAATATGTTGACGGGGCGAATGTGCGCCCCACAGATGAGGCAAAACTCCCTATGTGGAAAATTGCAGATCACAAAGCATCAGCGTTGGCAATAGCGCCATCAGAGCTAGGGCTGATTTCGTAGTGCAGCAGTGCACGGGAAATTTGGTTACGTTTGGAATCGACATTCCAATCCAAAGGACCAGCTATAACAGCGAGACTTCTTAAACGTGTAGCTTTGTCGCGCATGTCAGAAGACGAGAAAGCTTGAGACCACCCCAACGCATTTTTCGATGCTGTCGCGAAGCTAAAAGAAATGGCGTCACAGTTGCACTAACAAACCGCAAAAGCAAAACACGCGTGTGAACGAAGAATCAAACGAAAAAACGAAAGTGACATTAAATACAGTGGAAAAAGCATTTGCATTCCCTGTAGGAAATATGAGATGGGGCCTCGATAGGGGTTGTACATCTCATATGAGTGCAAACACAAACATTTTTGAAAGTGTCAGGCAAATAAATGGCGAATTAAATTTGGGAAATAATTGTTCAACAAAAATAAGCGGTATCAGTAATGTGTGCGTGAAGGTAGACGTTTGTGAAAAACTAATCGATTTGGACTTGGAAAACGTTTGCATGTGGCTGATTTGTTGTTGGTTGCTAAAATTACGGAAAAGGGTTATGCTGTAAAATTTGAAAAGAATGAGGCCGTGATTATGAACAGTGACAACAAAGTGGTGTTAAAAGCAGAAAGAATTGGCAATGTGTACTATTTAACGACATCCAAAAATTTCGCGAATTTGGTAAATACTAAAAACGGTATAGATTTGTGGCATTACAGAATGGGTCACGTAAACGAACGCGATCTGAAATCTACGGCAAACGGTCTGGTGCACGGGTTAAAGTTCAAAACAAACTGAAAAACTATCTGATTGTGAAATTTGTGCTAGTGAAAAGCAAGTGCGCGCGGCTTTTTCAAAATCGGATACGAATCGAGTTAACGATTTACTCGAAATTGTACACAGCGACGTGTGCGGGCCAATGAGGCATGCGTCCAATAGCGGTGCAAAATATTTCGTAACATTTATCGACGAAAAGTCGAGGTACTGTAAGTTATTTTTCATAAAAAACAAATCGAATGTGCAAAATGTTTTCAAACAGTTTAAAGCGAAAGTTGAAACATTGACGGACAAGAAAATTAAAGCTGCAATCCGATAACGGTCGCGAGTATTGCAATGCGGAATTTGATAATTTTCTAAGCGAGTGCGGAATCAAACGTCGCCTTACGGCACCGTATACTCCGCAACAAAACGGTATGGCGGAGCGTAAGAACAGAACTCTTGTTGAGATCGCCTGGTTCATGATGAAACATGCGGATGCACCTCAATCATTTTGGGCCAATACGGTGAATACGGCGTGTTACATTCGAAATCGTTGTACAACAAGAACAACGGGTGAAGTTCCATACGTTATGTGGACAAAAAGGAATCCGACAGTGGCATACATGAAAATATTCGGTACGAAAGCGTTTGTGCTTAACAAAAATTGTGCAAAGGGAAAACTAGACTCTCGCGCGGAGCCGTGTATATTCGTTGAATATTCAGACAAATCAAAAGCATATCGGCTATGTTTGAAGGCTAAAAAGCGCGTTGTAATAAGCCGCGATGTAAAGTTTATCGATAAATCGGGTTTTGATGAAACATTTGAGCACGAAAACGAAAAAGACAGTGAAAGCGGTAATAAAATAGATGTGATGTTCAAAACAACGACACATATAGTGCAGTTGACTACAGCGACGAAGAGTCCCTAGACGCACCCAACAGTGAAGTAGGTTTCGTAAAACTCGGCGAGGAAGAGGTCGACGAACGTATGTACGCACTGCTCAGCGAGGAAGATCACGAAAGGTATATCGTCAAACGGTCGACGGTGCCGATTTCTACGAGTGTAGCAAAGGGAATTCTGCACGTCTTATCACTGAAGATCTGCAAACTTTGACGGAGGCTTTGAAATCCGACGAAAAACTTCGATGGTAGTTGAAAAACCTTCGAACCATAAGGTCAGTGGCAACCAATTCGTATTCCGGATTAAAGATGACCATCAAAAGAGAGTTCGACTAGTAGCAAAGGGCTACGCTCAACACCCAGGGCAAGATTTTCATAAAGTTTCATCTCCTGTTGTACGGTCAACTTCAATACAATTATTCACGGCACTAAGTGCAGAGCTGGACCTTCAGGTACATCAGATGGATGTAATCACCTTGTATCTAAATAGGGATATGGACGAGAATATCTACATGGACGTGCCAGATTTGCTTTTGAATGTGTTGAAGAAAATTCAACGTAGTCAACCTATTGGTCTTAAAGGTTCGACGCACAGCACCGAAATCCATCGAACAGCAGAAGAGTGGCGAGCATCACTACAACGAAACAATCCTATGTGCTTAGTAAAAAAAGCGCTGTATGGTTTGCATCAGTCAGGGTTGATATGGCATCACAAATTATCATTAACTCTGAGCAAAATTGGGTTGAAGTCAACTAAAATCGATCCATGTTTCCATTTCGATATCGGGAGAGTTAATCGATGCCTGGGTATAGATTTTCAGCAGAATCTGGAGAAGGGTGAGATCTTTCTATCACAACGGTCGCATGCTGAATCAATATTGGACCGATTCGCCATGTCAGAGTGCAATCCTTCGAATACGCCAATAGAAGCAAATACAAGACCAGACATAGCGTTTGCCGTGAATTTTATGAGTCAATTCAACAGTAACTATACAGAAGAGCACTGGAAGTCAGCAAAGATAATTTTGCGATACATCAAGGGTACATTACAACCATGTTTGATGTACAAGAAGACAGGTGCAGGTTTGTATGGTGTGGTTGATTCCGATTGGGGCGCAAACTCCGCGGACAGGCGATCATATACAGGTTTCGCGTTTATGTTCGCCGGGTCGCCTATAAGCTGGGAAGCGCGTAAGCAGCGTACCGTCTCGCTTTCCAGCACAGAAGCGGAATACGTTGCGATAACTGAGGCCGCTAAAGAGGCCTTATATTTGAAAGCTGCCTTGAAAGAAGTGGGAATCGATTGTGCCAGCGTAAAGTTATTTAACGATAATCAGAGCGCACAAAAGTTAGCTGTATATTCGAACTTCCACCCACCGGTATTTTCGAGATCTGAAAACAAAATCCCGTGACAATCCCGGGATCCCGAAATTTAACTAAGTTTCGATTGTTACTTTTTAAATTGTAAAAAAAGAAATACACGTCTGTAATCGTTGTATTATAGAAGTATGCAAAATATCATTAATATAACAAATAACGATTTCTTGTAATTAATGTATGTATTTATATGTATGTAGGTCTTTTCAAGAACAAAAAATAAATAAACGTAACATATTTGGTAAAGAAGCAAATGCACCTACCTAAAGTAAAATTATTTTTAATCGCTATTTGAGACCAATATTAAGTATTTATATATTACCATTCAGTAAAAAAAGAAATACATGAAGTAAAAATTAATTACGTCACCCATTTCATTTTGAGCGAACCAGAATTATTCTTTGTTTTGATCAAAATGCAATCTCAAAGAAATAGAAGCCCTAAATGTGTTATCCACCAACCTGCACCTAAATTTGTTGAATTTAAAATTTGATGTGGAGAAGCACTGCTGCGCCTCAACACTTGTTGGTTGGATTGTCGACAAAAAGTTAAATGCTCTCTGTAGGACATAGCCTTTAACGCCTCATTACAAAAGCTATCAATTTATTTTACCATGCCTTCTGATAAATTTTATGCCTCTCGATTATTGGACGATTACGATCTGCTCGTTGAAACTTGATGCAATTTATCTTTGATACTTTCTGCCTTATCCACTCCAAGCATCTCGTCGTTAGTTCTACCTCATACAAATAAACTTTTTGCAGAAGAGAAAATATTACAAAATTGCAAAAAAAATATGTCGGGGTATGCAGGTTTATTATTATTATTATATACGAGTAAGATATAAAAAAACAAAAAAAAAATCTCAAATTTTTTTAAACTAAAAAACAAAATTTAAGTTTATGCTTATAGTAAATATTTTTATGTGCAGTTTTCTATTTTTGCCTGTAAATCTTATTCATTTGAGTTCAACTGAAAGACATCTTTATTTTAATAGTTAATAGATTGACCTTTATTTTTTAAAACAAAATTAAGCCGCTTTGGCATAGAATTAACTAATTCTTGCTCTATGGCTAATTTAATACTGTCTCAGACTGCCTTCCGTTGTGGAAAAGACATGCATAGAGGATCCCCCAGAGATCTTCGCTCGGATTTAAGTCCGGACTCAATGTTGGCCATTGTATTACGATAATTTTCCTGTAATTAAAGAAGTTCTTCGTGACCTGTGCCGTGTGTATTGAAGCGTTATCCGGCTGATATGTCCAGTTATCGCCATAAATATTGCCAGCAAATTTTATCAAAAAAGCATATAGGACACCTATACCTATAGGCTTTATATCCACTTTTCCATTGAAGCAGAATGCAGACCATAAAATCAAGGTTCCGCCTCCAAAGCCTCGCTTGTAGCGGGACCGTCGTTCCTGACGCGAATCTCCACCGTATTTCTTGCAATTATCTGTGCCGTCGAAATTTAATTTTTCTTCATATCAACCGTTTATTCAATATTCACCAAAATTCAAAAAATACAAGTGAACAATAAATATAAACAAAAGCAAAAATGCACATACATATGTACATATCATCATTTGTATGAGGTATTAACATCGTTTTCATAGTAAGGCTCATTTTCTACTCGAGGTGGATACTCTCCAGCTCAGTGTTATTTATCATGTTGTGTTATTGTAAAGCAAAAATGGTAAACTAGTTGTTTTTGTTTCTCTTGTTAAATTTTCCTATTTTAATACAACACTGAAATTTTTAGTTATTTGTGCGTTTTAGTCGATCGACTCTTTATGTTTTAAATGATTTGAGGTTTATTTTTGCTTGAAAAAATGTAAATTAAAAATTAAAAAAAAATTTCTATTAAATAAACTGTTTTCTGCAATTCCGATATTTGAATAGACTGATCCCGGGATATTCGGGAGTGGAAAAAGGCTGGGATCCCGGGATTGACATGCCTAGTACTTGTCCAATGTACATACATAGGAATATTGCAAGCAAATGCAATTTTTTAGCCCATTAGTTTGACGTAAGTTTTTTATACTAACCCTTCATTCGCCTGTTGGTCGCCGTTAAATGTGTGATTAAACATCCATATTTGCACATACACATGTACATACGTGTGTATGCAGTGAAACCTCGATACATCGAACCATAATAAAATAAAATAAAAATTGAATTTTATATATTTTTCCTGAATCTCCTGAAATAATACCGTTGTTGTGATATTTTTGATGCAAATGTGCTCCTATCCTATTTTAACTCAATATTTGCCACCTAACAGCAAAAATAATGTTCTAAATAAATATTACAAAAAAAAAACAAAGCTACACCTATTTGGACTGTGTTCCTTGTATCTTTTTTCGAATATTTAACATATAAATATAATGAAACTATGTGATGTAGCAGTTTTTTAATCTCCTAATGTTATATCCAGCTTTCACTGTACGATAGAACTAACAAAAGTTCGCTTAGTTTGTGAATCTAAAATTTTTTTTTTTTAAAACGAAAAATAACAAATCATTTGTTTTTCGAGACTAGCAACAAAAGTGATATAATGATGTCAGTTTACTTCACTCGATCAAAAATCTTATCTGGTATTCCTTTGGAAAAAGGTCAGACGATAACTTCAAAATCGAATAGCGAAGACTGCTTACAAAAAGTATTATACCATTTGTTGGAGAGCAGAATGAAAGAGGTTTTGCCACGCTACTTCAGACAACGAATCAGTTTACACTGCTGAAATAACGAGTAACTTTATTGCGATCTCTGGCATCGATGAAATACGAACATCATATATGTACCTCAGATCTAGCAAATTAAAAGAAATTATTTAACAGCAACGCGGAGATAATTGATGCAGTTAATGTTGAACGTGATAAACTTAAAAGGCAAGCTTTTAAAGAATGTTTTAAGAAGTGGATTTATAGGCTTAATAAATGTATTGAAATGAATGGCGATTATGTGGAGAAGATAAAAGAGACAAAGATTAAGAATAAATACGAACTGATACTTTAGTTTTTTTCTGGTTAACGAAGTGAACTTTTGTTAGTCCCCTCGTATATGCAGGTAAGCATGCGTGTATATTTGTGTGCTTTGAAAATGTTTATGTATTTGAAAATTTATTGTGGCCATGTTTATAGTTATTAAAATTATAACCCTCTTAATCTTTTGTTGTTGTACTTTGTACTATCATTTATGGTTTACAAAAAAAATTCAATCTAATTTACTACCCAATTTATAATGCTTAGTAAGGTTAATAGCTATTAATTACCGACGGTAAGCGGCAATTGGGCCGCGTGTTGGATATATGGTTAATACATAAATGAATGGCGGCCGCTGTGGTTGTGTAAGTAGCAAAGAGTGACCTTGAGTACATAGGTATAATATAAAATATCATAGAAATCGCTTTTTTTTGCAAAATCACTGCACTACAAAGAATACACCTGGCATCGAGGGGGCTTTTAATAACATACATATCTCCTCTGGCGATTACCTCATCGCTGGTTGGTCGAGAAATTAGCGGTGGCTTATGCGAGTCGTCGCTCAGGAGATACCCGGAGGGGTACGCCTCAAGGAGTAGTAATCTTACTATTTCTGTGGAATATAACAGTAAACGGATTCCTCGAAAAATTCGAAGAGATTAGTATTAAAATTATTACATATGACGACGAGAAGATAAAAGAAAAAGGACAGATGAGAGAAAGAGCTCGAATTGGTGTATTTCGTGTACGTAACCATCAAGTTGTGTCGTCAACTGGATTTAGTTAGAGAAAGATTCTCATGTAAATAAATACATTCGAGATTTACATTTTAATAATTTATGCATAAATAGGCAGTTCCTAATGATATCTTGAACAGGAAGCTTAATGTAAAGTCAAATTCCACAGACATCGTGCGCAAAGCAACAGCACGGGCATAATTTGAGATTTATAAAGAATGGGGTTTGTTCGTCGAGTAAAGTCCTCTACTTGTCAATTGCACTGTCATGTTAATTGTCGGGCCTGGCCGATTTAATTCGAACAATAAAAATCACCTTGTCGGAACCCTAATTTGGAATCAAAAGGATCGGAGAGGTCCTTCCCAATTTTGTCTGATCTGGTGGTACTACTCAACGTCATTTTAAAGTCCCGTATTAGTTTTGCGGGGATACCAAATTCAGACATTACGGTGTATATGAAGGCAATTTCTCTTTGAGATGCCCAAAGCAAATGAGGCGTGTCAATTCTTCTTTCTCGAATCTCTTTCAAGGGCGGATTGCCACCTTACATTTGCCACTTTGTACATTTATATTGCGAGCTGTTTGTTTCAGGGCTCGATTACAGCCGCACCTACTGGTGAACATACGCTGCAGAGCCTGTCATAGTGGTCCCTTGCCACCTTGTCCCAGGTTCGCCTTGCCACTTTAGCTCACTCTTCTTCTTATTCGTTTATGCCGCTACAACCCTTTGTAGGTTTGAGCCAAAATCAAAAAGCTTCGCTAGTTCCCTCTCCCCTTCGCGTGGTTACGCCAATTACTCATACCAACTGTAGATAGGTCCTTCTGCTTGTGTTCTTGCCCACCCATGGGTGCCGATTCCAAGGACTTTTTCACCGGAGGACTTGACTATGTCCAAATCATTATACAGCTCATACAGTTCGTCATTCCATCTTATGCGGTACCCATATATTAAGCGAACAGGGCCATAAATCTTGCGGAGAACATTTCTCTCGAAAGCTCCTAAAGCCTTCTTATCGCTGGTCAACTTCGTCCATGTTTCTTCGCCATATACATAAAAGGACGGGCATGTTGAGAGATTTGTAGAGCGAGATTTTCTCTACTTTTCAACTGTCTACTGAGCCCAAAGTAACACCTGTTGAGGTGTTTATGCTGGATCCAAGGTATTCAAAATCCTTGACTGCATAACAATTATAGCTTCCAACAGTGCCTTGGGTCCCAATACGCGTAGATTTTTTGTTGCCACAAGGTACTTTGTTTTGTCCTTATTCACTACTAGACAAACCTCTTTCTTTTCCGGACTGAAAAATGCTGCACTGATGGTCCTGCGGTTAAGGCCAACGATGTCAATATCATCCGCATACGCAAGCAGCATCGTACTGCTGATATATATAGTAGCACTGCGATTTAGATTGGCAGCTCTTATTACAGTTTCCAGCATTCGATTGAAGAAATTGCATGACGAGGTGACTAAAACCCAATTTGGTCTCGAACGGCTCGGAGAGTTACTTCCCAACTTGGACGGAGCTAAATGTTGTGCCCAACGTCACTCTATATAGACGTATTAGTTTTGCGGGTATCCAAAATTTAGAAATGGATTCGTATAGACAGCTTCTAATTGTACTTTGAAGTCGACAAAAAGGTGGTGTGTGTCGAGTTGCTTATATAAGATCTTCTCCATCGTTAGAGGTGCTGTAAATATCTGGTCGATGGTGGATTTACCAGGTCTGAAACCACACTGATAAGGTCCAATCAGCTGGTTCAAATAAGGCATCAGTCTTTCTCACAGTATTATCGATATGACCTTATATGCGATATTTAGAAGGCATATCTCACGGTAGTTGACAAAAACAGCAGGATCAACCTTCTAATGGATTGTGCAAATAACACTAAGGTTGCAATCTTCTGACATGTACTCATCGGACCAAATTGCGCTTAAAGTCTGGTACATGCTTCCTACGAGCACTTCGCCGCCGGCTTTAAAATGCTCAGACGGTATACCGTCTGCTCCATGCGCTTTGTTATCCTTCAGCAGGCTTAGTGTTGCTGTCACCTCGCCTTGGTCGAGTGGAGGGATTTGTTGTTCATCCCTAAAGATGGTTCTGGGCTTCTCTTCTTCAAACTCCTCACCAGAGTGCGCATTCAGTAGCTTTGTTAAGTGGTCCCTCCATACCTCAAGTGCGCTCTGAACGTCCGTCACCATATTTCCATACTCGTCTTTGCAGGAACCAGCCCCGGTTTTGAAAGCAGTTGTTTGCTGCCTTATTTTCTGATGGAATTTTCGGGCCGCATTTCTGCCGCTCAATTATTGCACGCGTAGTAATTGGCTGCAGGGTGGCTTTGTATGCGAAGAGATTAGGTGATGTTATCTCATTGCTCGTTAATGTCTGGACGATGAGGAGTTACTTGTCTTAGCAGGATCGAGAGTCGAGATTGAAAACTCAGATGTCCGCTGCGATTGCAACTTTTCGATGTCGAACTTTCGTGCCGACACTTGATGAGTATTCTTTATTGCAGAGAGGCGCATGCGAATCTTAGCTGCAACAAGGTAATGATCCGAGTCAACGCTTGCTCCTCGGACAGAACGAACATCAAGCACACTCAAAGCGTATCTCGCGTCAGGGGACACCCAAGTGGCTTGGTAGATGCTTCGGTGTAGGAATCTGATGCTACCTGAAGTTTCCGACTGTTGGACCAAAAATGCCTTCTTTGCGTTAAAAGCGTCAATAAAAATTGTTACATCGTGGCGGGGGTAGCGCTCGTGTGCTTCCTCCAAGCGCTCGTAGAACTCATACTTCTCCTCCGTCGGGACATGCGCACAAATCAAGCTAAAGTTATTAAATTTCGCTTTGATGCGGATTGTGGTAATTCGTTCACTGATGGGGGTGAGCCTGGAAACAAGGTCTCGAAGTCGTCGCATGATGGGTATTTCTTGCATCCATGCCCCGTCCATGGAATCTCCTGAACTGCAATGATGTCAGCATTTTATTTTTGCAGGACATCCAGCAGTTGGATAGAGGCACCTTCCCTATAGAAGGTCCAGACATTCCAGGTACATACCCGTAAATTGAAGTCCTTGTTTCATTTGCGGGGGTCGTCAACGTGTGTGGAGTTTATTACCCGAGGCTGTTTCGATCTTTTTATTTGACTTGCATTTTACATGGTGGGTCCGCACCTCCTGGTGAACAGACCCTGCGGATTTAAGAGGACCCTTAAACCGAGTATGTCGGAGTGGCTCCACTAAAGCTCCCTATCTATTAGCCGTGACCCAAGGCTCCACACGGGTTGGTTACCACATCTCAAAAATGGGTTGCTCACGTTGGCCAGGGTGCACGAAAGTGAACGTAAGAGTAAGGATTGAGTACAGCCGCGCCACTGTAGCCGCATTCCCAGAAGCATCGCTGTACCGCTGTAATTTTCTGAACACGGTATTATCCTTCTTCAAAATTTGATTAAAAAAATTAAAAAGGCTTTTAAATTTTGAAGATTAGTTTTAATAACTTACTTAATTGGTTAGAGCTAATACACGTAAGATAAGAAAAAATATTCATATATTTACAAAGAGATATAAGAGAAGTTTCTCATCAATACGCAATAATTCCGCTCTCAAATATTTTAATACATTTAATATATTAATTAAATTATAGGCGGGGTGTCGCTAGACCATGGGACTTTCGACCATATGGCAGAAAGTCCCCAAAAAAGTGGACATTCGACCATTTGGTCGAAAGTCATTGTATGCTAGTGACTTTCGACCATATTTTCAATTTTCTAAAGTGGACATTCGGCCATATGGCATACTGGCGCACAGTGACTTTCGACCATATTTTCAATTTTATTAAATGCATACTTAACAATTATTTTGCAACAGGGCAAACTTAAATTTAAGCAATTGTTATTTTGGTACAATACTTTGCCCTTTTACAAAATGCAAAGGAGTTGTGCGCGGAAGTACTGTTGATGGCGTAGCCGGAGTTTGTCCGGCCAGGGTTATTTTTTTGAAGCGCGGGCGAAGACCGCTCACGCAGAAAGGAGTTCTGGGCGGAAATACTGTTGATGGCGTCGCCGGAGTTTGTCCGGCCAGGGTTATTTTTTTGAAGCGCGGCCGAAGGCCGCTCACGCAGAAAGGAGTTCTGCGCGGAAATACTGTGTGCACTGTTCTTATTGTTGAATTTTATTAAATGCATACTTAACAATTATTTTGCAACAGGGCAAACTTAAATTTAAGCAATTGTTATTTTGGTACAATACTTTGCCCTTTTACAAAATGCAAAGGAGTTGTGCGCGGAAGTACTGTTGATGGCGTAGCCGGAGTTTGTCAGGCCAGGGTTATTTTTTTGAAGCGCGGGCGAAGACCGCTCACGCAGAAAGGAGTTCTGGGCGGAAATACTGTTGATGGCGTCGCCGGAGTTTGTCCGGCCAGGGTTATTTTTTTGAAGCGCGGCCGAAGGCCGCTCACGCAGAAAGGAGTTCTGCGCGGAAATACTGTGTGCCCTGTTCTTATTGTTGAATTTTATTAAATGCATACTTAACAATTATTTTGTAACAGGGCAAACTTAAATTTAAGCAATTGTTATTTTGGTACAATAGTTTGCCCTTTTACAAAATGCATACTTAACATATGGCCGAAAGTCCGAAAAAAAGTGTGTGCCAGTGACTTTCGACCACATTCTCAATTTAATAAAGTGGACATTCGACCATATGGTCGAAAGTCACCAGCATACAATGACTTTCGAGCATATGGTCGAATGTCCACTTTTTTGGAGACTTTCGGCCATATGGTCGAAAGTCCCATGGTCGAGCGACACCCCGTCTAAATTATAGTTGATGTTTGTTTGAACGATTTTTCGTTAATCCTTGTGAAGTTTGGTTCGTTCAGAAAAAAATTTAAACTGAAAATGGCACAACGCCGAAACCGGTTTGTCTCCAAACCAAACTTGACAAGGGATGACAAACATTGTTGCAACGAATATTAACTTTCCACCCTATCGGACAATAAAAAGAAGATAAGAATAAAATTAAAGTTATTAAAATCTATGTAATGTCTTCTATTGAATACGCATGTTTGCTTTGATATGGAAAAATCGAATAAATATAATTTTTGTTTAAGGAGAGAAAGTTAACTCTGCCCCAGGGACTTATTATACTTAACATAATTATCGTTCATATCGTTGGAAAAAGAATAAAATTCCCTTAAATAATGTACTTTCCAAAGATTCAAAAAGAAGAATGTACGAAAGTACTAGTAGTTATTATTAGGTATCAATTATTTAATTTTAATAAAGATATACATAATATCTTTGATGAATTCGGCTACATTAACTTATATTATGGAGGTGATTTTTCACGTTGTCATTTTGATAAAATTACTAATGGAACTTCTTGGACTTGTATATTTATCCTTTTTACTGTGAAAGATAAGCAAGTAATGTTTCTCAAAAAAAAAAAAAAAAACGATCAATGATCAATAATTTAGAATTACAGTTAGGTTCCTCACAATCTAAGTAATGGATAATAAGATAAAGCAAGCATTTTTGTAATTGGTTTACGGATACAAGAGTTACTTCCGACATAAAAATAACATAAGTCGATTAAAAATTATATTACCCTTAAATTGTCCAAATTTAATTGGGGAAGACAACATTTTATGAGGTTTTTAATAATAGAAATAAAATAGCTTTACAAACAATGTCTCGTTGTTAATACGTCTTGAATAAATTTGAACATTTTAAATTGCAAAAGATATATTTTTTTTGTTTCCATATAAAATTCTTAAAATTTAAAGCATTGTAGTTAAATTACATGTTCCTCTTATATTTCCAAAATACAATATTGAGCTAAGAATGTTCAAACGAACGTTGTCAAGAAGTATAACACTTTTTATTAATCCATCCATCGAAATACAAAATTTCACGAATGATGTGGCCTGAATACTAACATAAAAAATATTTTTTTTTCGAACGGATTCTTCATTGCATTAAAAAAACAATAGAAAAAATACAAAACCTAATTGAAATTTTCTTATTTACTTACATACATACTCGTACATATGTATGCTCATTCGCTGCAAAGTAAAATTGCTTCCAATAGTTTGTCGCGCATATAAAATATCGCACAAACTACATTCATATGCAAGTGATTGCTTCCCTGCAGGCAAATTTACTAGTTGTAAAATTAAATTCTACCAGTTTGGGTTTCTGTTCAACGACTTTAGTTTAGATTTCATCTTATTTTCAAGTAAGCAGCAATAATTTTTATCTTGGCGGTGTCCTACGAGGTGTCGAATATCCGCGCCGATATCAGCTCATACCATATAAAATTGCAGTTATTTAAATTTTAATTTTATAGCTATGTAAAACACAACAGTGTTTCGGCTCGGGATGCTCCTGCCGATGTAATATCATTTCCAGAAGTGTCAACTGGACGTGAACGCAAGCACTATAGGCCGATGGACTTTCCGGCTGATGGGTGATCTTCAGGCAGTGTTGACGCAAGCACTTTGTAAGATATAATTCTACCTCATCTAGTTCTTCACAGGCCATGGATAATTTCGTCAAAAGCTGCATAAGATAAAATGGGTGGACTCGCCCCTTTACCAATGTCGTGAAATGTGGAATACGATGCGCACCACGTCTACGAAAACTTCGTCGACATCCAAAGTGTTGTGGAAAAAACAGAAGAAACCTTTATCTATAGCAGTGTTATACTAGCAAAGTAGAACTCACCATTGCAAACCTGGGAGTTAGGGCTTAATGTTGGCCACCTGGCAACCGAACAAAATTATACATTAAAACAATAGCTTAGGAATTCTTTCACAAATTTTTATTTTATTAAAAGTTAAACCTTTATTATAGATTTATTTTCATTATAATTATAATCATCTGGCATTAAATACATGTTAATAAACTGGAATCTCTGCATTTTAACTGCGGTGATCTGAAACTATGTAGTTTAGCTTTTCACTACAGGGTTGTTAGTATGTAAGTTTCATTGTGTACAATTTTTCATATAGTATAATATAATAAAGCTACAATAGCGACCAATACAATACGATGAGCGGCAAAACGGATGCAAGTTTCAGGGAAGCGCCAAATGAGCTTTCCGGCAAGTTTAACAATGGCTGCTATATTGGTGGCGGAGGTGCAGCTGCTGGCTTCGGCCATTGTGGAAACACAATTGTTGACGCTGTAGGTGAAATGTAATTGCAGTACTGTCATCGCGTGTATCAAAGTGTATGGGCAAAGCAAAAATCCGTTGATGCCGCTTTCGCCATCACCGCACTTCCGTTGGATTGGCTAAAATAGATACTACATAGTTACTATTATGCATACATTCATATGTACATGCTTTGTTCCAGAGGCTATCGCGTTGCAAGGAGACTTCGATGTCACTGCTTATCTGTGTACTGTTATTGTTTCCATGAAGTGATTGTATTCAAGTGCTTTCTATTGATGGCAATCGAAATTGCTTTCATAGAAACAAGAAACACTAAAAACAAAGAAATCGCATTCAACGCAAGTGTAAAATTGTTGTTCCCAGTAGATTGCATGCATAGACCTTGGTACAGAACATATGTTATCATTAACCATCATTGGTCTATTAGTTTTCGCATTCACAATCCTCTTTGGTTTCAAACGATTCCTCTGAAAATTGTTTTATTACGTCTGGGAAAAACGACTTTGAAATTTTTTTCTTTTTTTAAGATCATTAACAGAAAAATGGGTCTGAGCGTAACAATTGGCCCTGCCGCAGAATCCGACACGGAATTGGTTTTTGTCGGAAATGCAAGCCGATATCGGTTTCATTTGATGTCGCGAAATTCTATCGGAAATTGATTAATTCGAGAGAAAAAAATTGCTTTCTTAATTGAACAAAATCCAAATTTAATTACCTTTTCAAAACTGGCTCAAGCATTAAAATCGGTTCACGTATTCTGTTTTTATAGAACTTTTTTTAATAGTTTTATAATAGAAAAGAACCTTCACAGTCCTTTGAAGCTTAAAAATCGATTTTCTGAAAATTCTGACGTGCTACAGCAAAACGTCGAGACACGAGACATTTCTCATGTGTAATCCACTGTGTTATCGATTGTTTTGACATTTTGGATAATTTTTCTCATTTGTTGAAAATTGGTTTTCTAAAAGCGAGAATTTGAATAAGTTTTTGTAGAAATTGTCAAGTATTTGTATAATAAAATATTATTTGTTAAATTACACTGTGGAACATTTTTGGGATTATTGTCTGGGGGGTGAGAAATTCCAAGTCAGGGTAATGGTACTAGGTCAGTATAGTAAAACCCTCAAAGGGTTTGGCGTTCGTATGTGTCAGTTTTTTTTATGACCTTTTAAATTTTTTCCTTATCTTGATGTTTTTTCGCTTAGTTGTAACATTTTGGCAAAAACGTAGTTTAACATAACTCGAGAACCACTTGTCCGATTTTGATGAAACAAATTTAGAAAAATTAAGAATTACAATTTCTATTTGTTTTTATTCAAAAAAGTGTCATTTATCGCCTTTTTTTTATAAATTTTCCCCAATAACTCCAGACTTCTGGCCATAAACTACTAAAAAAATAAAGTAAACATATTTATAATTTTTTATTTTTATTTTATTTATTTATTTTTATTTATTTTAATAAATATTGCCTAGACTTTTTCGATGGTGGTTGTTCGGGACTAGTGGCATCGCATTCATCGCTATCATCAGTTTCTGCACCACATATAATGTCAATGTGTGACTCCACTGTTGGCCCTTCTGCATCTCCTGAAAATTCTTTATTATCAAGATCATCCCTGTCTTGCCACACAAGCTTACTCCACCAGCAAATTTCCGCAATTATTGCACTCGGCGACTTTTTGTCTCTATATCTGTAAGTTTTTGTTTTATTAAAATGAGTTTGAAAAAATAAAAAATCAGTATTACCTCATTTCAAATGGCATAGCAACTTGATGATAGCGTTCACCTTGTTCATCAGATTCGGTAGCCAATTGTTTGCTGAAGTAGTCCAGATGATGATGTAAATAATGGATTTTCAAGGACATGTGGACACCAATTTCCGAGAATGCTCTTAACATCCTTGCGACAGAAACATCGTAGTTGTTAGAACGATGCTTTCCCAACAAGCCTTCTATTACTTCTTTGATTGCCTGCCATGCATTCAATTCAGCGTCAATCAAAATATTGTTGAATGCGTCACTTTTAATCAGCTTTCGTATATCTGGACCATTTAGTACGCCTGTTTGGAAAAAAATAATTTGTTAAGATGGAAAACCATGGGAAATGAATGTGATATTATAACTTTCCTTCTTTAATTTTACTTTCGCTGAGTCTCGGGTAAATTAGTTTCAAAAACAAGAAAACTTCATCTCTTTTGGCGACAGTTTTGATAAAATTCTTAACAATTCCAAGTTTAATATGCAGTGGAGGCAGCAATATCTTCTCCTTCGGCACTAGAGGCTCACGAATAATATTGGCCGTTTGTAACCTGCTGTGCTCTCTGAGTTTCCATCCGTGGCATGCATATTGGTCACCGGAAAATCGTGTGTCCCAATCGCACAAAAAGCACATATATTTTATATAGCCGCTTTGAAGACCGCAAAGCATTGCTACAACTTTTAAATCGCAGCATATGCGCCACATATGTTTGGCGTAGTCAACCATTTTTAAAATATTTTCCAGTGCATCATATGTTTCTTTCGTTTCTGTACTATAGGCGATTGGAACTGAAGGTTTTTTATTGGTCTTATGCAGTAAAACCGCCTTCAAGCTGAGTTTTGAACTGTCAATAAATAATCTCCAGTCATCTGCTTCATATTTTATTTCCATTGCGTTCATCAATTTTCCTACATCCGGGCAATATGCAGAAGTTTTTTCATCATTCACAAGGAATAAACTTTGGAGTGTTGCCTGACGACTTCGATAAGCTGTGACTTTCAAACAAATTGTTTGATTTCAAAATGGAAGCCAGCTCTTCCGATTTATGCTGTGTTAATTCCAACTTGGCAACAATTGAATCAAGCTTATTTTGATTTATTAAAATTGGCTCATTGGATACTGATGGCTCATATGGGGGATCATCACGTGCATGATATGTCGGAGCAGTCGTAAAAGAGAAATTATCTGGGCTAGAAGCTTTAGGCACAGGAATGTGGTCCGAATGAGGCAATGGTGTTGCGGCACTTGCAACACCAACCTAATTATACGATTTTCTTATCCTTTTTGCGGCTCCTTTATTCGCACATGCATAGCAATTCAATGGATTGTGACCTTCGCCAGGATTAGTCCAAGTCATTGAGATACCGAATGGCATACCTTCACGTCTTCTATTTTTCCAATCCATTAGACGGTTGTAGCAGCTTTTACACACTATATTTGGTACCCAATTTTCGTTCACTATAACATTTTGGTTGAAGTACATCTCGTATGTTTGAACAAAATCAGTACTGAAATTTCCCCTTTTTTTATGTGTTGAGACATATTGACCACAGCAGTAGCAAAAGCTATTTATATCTGGCTTGCACAGTTCCATATTTTGTTCTCTTTTGTTCACTTTAAAAAAATTTGAGAAAAATTACTTTTACTGTTCGCGTTCGTCGGCAAATCACAGAACCAGTGTGAGAAAGAGAAGAAGTATAATGACAATGCATGTTTTATGTGAACATTTCAGAACCAGTGTTGCTGGATTTTTTATGAATTAAAAAAAAAAAAATATTTAAATTTTTAGGAAAAAAATACTTTTTTCCCTTCATACATTCATTTTTAACTTCGAAAGTGTTGCACATATAATTTTTCTAAATTTGTTTCATCAAAATCGGACAAGTGGTTCTCGAGTTATGTTAAACTACGTTTTTGCCAAAATGTTTCAACTAAGCGAAAAAACATCAAGATAAGGAAAAAATTTAAAAGGTCATAAAAAAAAACTGACACATACGAACGCCAAACCCTTTGAGGGTTTTACTATACTGACCTAGTACCATCACCCTGACTTGGAATTTCTCACCCCCCAGATTAGCTGTTGTACTGTGTTATTAAGTGAAATAAAGCTCTGGAGTACATTTCGGAAGACAGGATAAGCCATTTTATTGGCATTTCCAATACAATATTTTATTGGCAAGAAAAAATATGTCCGTTTTTTAATAAAGTATCAAAAATAGTTCTTTGGAGCAAGCTAATTTTATATTCAATTTAACCTAATATGTTGTATTCTAATAATTATACCATATTTATTTATTTATTTATTTTTACAAGCTTATATAACAATATAATTGTAATATAACATACAAGTAAACGCAGCGCTAGCTACAAAGTCTTTCGGCTGGACCTGTATATTTATGCTTTTTCAGTTATTAATTAGTATTTCTTTCCTAAAAAACCCGCCTTCAGTGTTTTATGCCCATAACCATTGAGGATTACAATCAGTTTCTTCATGATCCAATGATCGGAAATAAACTATATTAATGTGGGAAATCTTTTCCGAAAAAAAGGTAATCGCTGGACAAACATTGCTATGTTGGTTGTACGGTTTGAATGCATTTTCGTCATATTTGAACATTTTAAATTAATTACTAAAGAATATTCATTATCATGGGGTAGCAATTGGGTACAGTGGTGCTTCGGGGTATGCGGTTACAGTTGCACGGCTGTACTCAATCCCTACTCTCACGTCCACGTTCGTGCACCCTGGGCAACGTGAGCAACCCATGTGCGAGATACGGTAACCAACCCGTGTGGAGCCATGGGTCACGGCTAATAGAGAGGGAGCTTTAGTGGAGCCACTCCGACATATTCGGTCCACTGAAGTCCGCAGCGTCTGTTCACCAGGAGGTGCGACTGCAAGCGGGTGTCTGTCTTGGAGCAAGCGGCTCGCTATATAAAAAACCTTAAAATTTTTCACCCCCAGCAATGGGTTGTGCACAGGGCTTGGAACCCGGTACGATGGACGGAGCAAGGGAAAAATCGATAGGCCCTTGCGACATCTACTACAGCTGCCATGTAGAGGAGCGCAAATTTGGTGTCGGATTTGTGGTGGGAGAGAGACTGCGCTGTAAAGTACTGTCGTTCACCCCGGTGGACGAACGTCTCGCCACAATCCGCATTAAGGCGAGATTCTTCAACATCTCCTTGATTTGCGCCCACGCCACGGAAGAGAAAAACGATGGGACCAAAGATCGCTTCTACGATCTCCTTGGCCGCACGTATTAGCAGTGCCCCCACCACGATATAAAACTCGTGCTTGGCGATTTCAATGCCAAGGTGGGCAAAGAGAGGGGCATCTTTGGTTCTACAGTCGGAAAATTCAGCCTCCACATCGAAACGTCCGATAACGAAATGAGACTGATCGACTTCGCCGGGGCCCGAAACATGGTAGTCTGTAGTACCAGGTTCCAGCATAAAAAGATTCACCAAGCTATGTGGCTGTCTCCAGATGGTAAGACACGAAACCAAATCGACCACGTTGTGATAGACGGAAGGCATGCTTCCAGTGTCCTAAATGTGCGCACGATCCGAGGAGCCAACATCGGCTCGGATCATTTTCTTGTGGCAGCTAAGATCCGCACGCGCCTCTGTGCAGCAAAAAGCGCACGCAAACGGACACAAGGAAAGCTCGACGTCGGAAAGCTGCAATCGCAACAGAGACCCACCCACTTCGCCACTCGACTTGCACTCCTGCTCTCTGAGGGCAATAATCAACAGAACGATATTTCCGAGCAGTGGAACCATTTTTCTCGCTGTCTACATACCGCCGCTGAAGAATCCATCGGTATTCAGCGAGACCGAAAGAACAACTGGTATGACGAGGAATGCCGCGCCGCTGCGGAACGTAAAGACGCTGCCTACAGGGCCACACTGAGATCGGGCGGGACGCGAGCTGTGCGGGAGCGTTATCGTGAGTTGAAGAAGGAAGCCAGACACATTTTCCGTGAGAAAAAGAGAGAGGCCGAAATGCGTGAGTGCGAAGAGCTTGAGATGCTGGGCGACAGGAAAAGCGCCCGTACATTTTTTCAGAAAGTACGGCGGCTAACAGAAGGTTTCAAGACCGGGGCGAATTTCTGTAAGAATGACAACGGCGACCTGGTGACTGATGTCCACAACAGACTTAAATTATGGAGGGAGCACTTCTTCACACTGCCTAATGGAAGCAGCTGCAACAACGTTGGAGAAGATGTTGAACCTGAATCCCCAATCAATCCCCATCACCCGACCATGACGAAATTCGGAAAGCGATAGCACGGCTGAAGAACAACAAAGCCCCCGGGGTGACGCGTTACCAGCTGAGTTATTTAAGTACGGCGTAGAGGAGCTGGTTAAGTGCATGCACGAGCTCATCTCTAGAATATGGTCGGAAGAACTCATGCCTACTGATTGGAACTTAAGAGTGCTCTGGCCAATCCACAAAAAGGGTGATCCTGAAGTCTGTGCCAATTATCGCGGGATTAGCCTTCTTAACATCGCGTATAAGGTTCTGTCTAGTGTATGGTGTGAAAGACTTAAGCCCACCGTCACCGAACTGATTGGACCTTATCAGTGTGGCTTTAGACCTAAATCTACCACCGACCAGATATTCACAATACGCCAGATCTTGGAAAAGACCCGAGAAAGAAGAATCGACACACACCATCTTTTTGTCGACTTCAAAGCCGCCTTCGACAGCACGAAAAGAAGTTGCCTCTATGCCGCAATGTCTGAATTTGGTATCCCCGCAAAACTTATACGGCTATGTAAAATGACGTTGAGTAACACCACCAGCTCCGTCAGAATTGGGAAGAACCTCTCCGAGCCAAACGAGGTTTCAGACAAGGTGACTCTCTGTCGTGCGATTTCTTTAACCTGATGCTGGAGAAAATAATTAGAGCCGCAGAACTAAATCGGTTAGGTACCATCTTTTATAAGAGTGTGCAATTGCTGGCGTACGCCGATGACATTGACATCATCGGCCTTAACAACCGCGCAGTTAGTTCTGCCTTCTCCAAACTGAAGAGAGAAGAGAAGCGAATGGGTCTAGAGGTGAACGAGGACAAGACGAAGTATCTCCTGTCATCAAATAGACAGTCGGCACATTCACGACTGGGATCACAAATCACTGTTGACAGTTATAACTTAGAAAAAGTAGAGAACTTCGTTTACTTAGGAACCAGCATTAACACCAATAACAGCGTCAGCCTTGAAATCCAACGGAGAATCTCTCTTGCCAACAAGCGCTACTTCGGACTGAGTAGGCAATTGCACAGTAAAGTCCTCTCTCGACGGACAAAAACCATACTCTATAAGTCTCTCATCATGCCCATCCTATTGTATGGCGCAGAAGCATGGACGATGACAACATCAGATGAGAGTGCTCTTGGAGTGTTCGAGAGAAAGATTCTTCGGAAGATTTATGGACGTTTGCGTCGTTGCGACGGCGAATACCGCGTTCGATGGAACGATGAGCTGTACGAGCTGTACAATGACGTATATATAGTGCAGCGGATTAAGAATCAGCGGCTCCACTGGATAGGTCACGTCGTTCGAATGGATGAAATAGATTCAGCCCTGAAGGTTTTTGACGCGGTACCCGCGGGTGGTAGCAGAGGAAAAGGAAGACCTCCTCTGCGTTGGAAAGACCAAGTGGAAAAAGACTTGGCTATACTTGGGATTTCCAATTGGCGCCAGTTAGCACGAGATAGGGACAGCTGGCGTGCTTTGTTGACCTCGGCCAAAATCGCTTAGGCGGTTAATGCGCCAATTAAGTAAGTAAGTAAGTAATCATTATCGAAGAAGTTTGTATTTTTTAATTTTGGCCTCCAAAAACACTAAAAATTCGTACCGTGCGCAGGTTTTAGCAGCAATTTAAATACAAATTTCGTTATTAAATTTTTTTTATCAGTTTTCATATAAAATTAATAATATTACAATCATTGTGGTTAAATTTTATGTAAATATCTTCACTCATTTGTACTTTTTCCTAAGAACGGCCTTCTTTATTCCCGTTTCTCTTCAACTATTATGTTAAAATTTGAAGAAAATAGAACGGAGGAATATTATGCCCACTGTTATTGTAATTGAGTGGCCGCTGTGGTCGAGTTGGTAGAGGTGCGTGCTATAACTTGATATGCCGGTGAGTTCGAGGTTCGAATCTCAGTCAGGGCAAGCAAAATATTAATAATGAAATAAAGAGGTCACCCTTCGGCAGGCAATGGCAAACCTCCAAAGGTATTTCTGCCATTAAAAAGCTTCTCATTAAATTAATCTGCCGTTCGCAGTCGGCACTAACTGTAGGTACCTCCATTGGTGGTATAATGTAAAGAAGCCCACCACAAATGGTAGGAGAAGCTCGGCCAAACACTGAGCTATATAGCGTAAGCGCCAAAATTATATATAATTGGGTGCAATATTATGGGTTGCATAATTAACATTAAATTCCCCAATATATAAATTATGACCGAAAAAGCAAATGCTCTTTAAATTCATTTCCATTCGAATGCAAATTCATATGCAAATACAGTGCACTGGCGATAATATGAACACCCGAAAATATGAACAATCTAAATCTGCTATTGACTACTCCAAAATATGAACTTTGTGTGAAAGCGTTAAAATATAAACAAAATGTTTATGCATTTAACCACATATTTCTGTATTTTGGGGAATAACCGATGTTTTTACTCATTCCCTATATACAAACAAACTTTTTGTGTCAAGTAGATGGCTTTTTTACTAATATGTCATCCCTTTCGCAAATTTGAACAATTTGCAAATATGAACAAGCTTGGTTTTAATTAGTTCATATTATCGCGAGTTCACTGTATATGCAAAATAATATAATACATTAATTTAATTAAATATTTCATTATTATTTTTCTTTCTTCTTTCATTGGCATGATAACCGCCTATGCGTAACCGCGTCGAATACTTTCAGAGCTGGAGAGCTTCATCCATCCAAACGACATGACCTACCCAGCGAAGCCGCTAGATCTTAATTCGCTGTACTATATCTACATACATATGTCATTATAAAGCTCATACAGACCATCGTTCCATCTTCTACGGTATTCGCCATCGCAAAGGCGTAAAGGCCCATAAATCTTTCGGACGGGCACAATGAGAGACTTATATAACGTGGTTTTTGTCCGTCGAAAGAGAACTTTACGGCTCAGTACTATTTCAGAAATCACCACATTTCCTCATCAGACTTCTTTCTTCTTGCCTTCTGCGGGAGTCGAACCCGCAACAACATGCGCAAAACTTAAGCCGGCAGCTAAACGCATTCAGCTGTGTGAGCTGCTGTTATTTTTCCTGCTTTTCCCTACACAACTTACTCCAATCCTCTAATTTTTCAAAGTTATAACTGTCAACAGTGATGTTTGATCCCAGTCGTGAATGTGCCGACTCTCTATTTGATGACAGGATATACTTCGTCTTGCCCTCGTTCACCTCCAGACCCGTTTGCTTTGCTTCTCTATCCAGTTTGGAGAAAGGCAGAACTAACTGCGCGGTTGTTAAGGCGGATGATGTCAATGTCATCGGCGAACGCCAGCAGCTGTACACTTTTATAAAAGGTAATTCATTCACATATGTATAACAAATTAAAAATCTTAATTTAATTATTATTTGCACACAAACTTTTGTTAGTTTTTTATAAAAATAAACATTTAAAGGGGTACAAAACTGCAATGTTCAAAATTTCTTTGACAATTTTTTGGATAAGGTAGAATTTTCGTATATTTTGTACGAATTGTAAAACTTGGATCCTTATTAACATTCAATAATAAAAGGATCTGTACTTACTGACAGCTAAATTCTGACACTCCTTAATCTATAGCTGTATTTTCGAAGTATGCAGAAAGGGGGAATAATGTGATCCCTTTTTGCGAAGAGTTAGTAGAAAAGTACTTAATAAAATATAATTAAAGTATTTTTTTTTCTAAGTAATAATTTAATTTATGTATCAACTAGAAAAATTATCCCTATTTTATTTGGCAAATAATAAAAATTTATTTAAAGGAACACCGGTACTCCATCGCGCATGTTTTCCGAGAAAAGCGGTATCAAATATTCAGAGGTGGTACTCCCACTGTTACAATAACCTATAGTAATATCCATGAACACTAAACTGATTTTATATACATAGTATATCGTTTTGCAAATTCCATTTCTTCCTTTAGCCTTCAAAATTGCCTTTCCTTCAATACAGGTCTTCCCGCTAAATTTTATTCCAATGCCTTGAGCCGTTTTTGCGTGATTGACTTGCAAAACATCCAAACATACAAACTTTTACATTTATAATATTAGGATTATATTAGTACATTTTGGCAAATTTATACCGAGAAACCCCACTTATATTTGCTTATGATCGACAAAACCAGATCTTAGTAATTTTGTATTATCTTCTGCGAAGGATTTTGAGACCGGGCGAAAATGGGGCAAAGTTAGAAATTTTAAATTTTTGGGATGAACATAATAAATGAAAATTACTTTTTACCAATATATCTATGTACATAGACTGAGTACCAACCACTGTTATTTAAAAGATGTGCATAGTTTTATTAAAATACACGTTTACTTTTATTCTGAATGAATTCTGATTATGGAGTGGTACAAATTAATTAAAAACGATAACAGTGACTTTGCACTTGAGTAGGAAATCACCAAATATTCAAAGGAACCTGCAAGTAAAAAGGTTTATTATAAGAATTTCTCCAAATAGTTGCAGTTGATACATATAACATTTAATTTACGTGTTTGTATGTGCGTCTGAGGCAGAAAAAAACTACGAAAATAGTGGCTTTTCAGTTGGGCAAGGAAGCACCAAAATTACGAAGGAACCTGTAAACTAAAAAGTTTAATTATTATAATACCTCATTATAGTTGCAGTTGCTATATAACATTTTACCTACGTGTGTGGCTTTGTGGTCGGATTGTTAAAAACTCGCAATCGACTGCCACATATATTCTGCAGGAACACAGCTTCATTCGGTCGGCGATGGAGATATGCATAAATACATCCCGCTGCCTTGACTGGGGCTAGGTATTCTGCATATATGTAAATGGATTTATCAAACTGCTATTTACTCACCAGCAATTATCATTTATTATGAAATAACATTATTTTTTTTACAAAACTTACCCAAATTCACGCAATTACAAAATCGAATGTCAATGAAAGAAAAAAATATTTATTAGACATACGAGTTAGTAATGCCAACGTTTTTTTTAGTTCGAAGAATTTTACAATATACGATTATTACAAGTGAAAACGGCAGAATATGCAACATTCTTTATGACTTAAGAAGCCGATTTGTCATGCGGGAAGGAGTAAACTGCCTTATTACAGAACCTTTTATTATTATCAAAGAACATAAATGTATAAGAAGGGACAACACGTTACTTTAAGCAACGAGTGAATCTCCAGGGGCATCTTTCTCTTTTGCTCAAATGAATTTTTTGATTGGCTAGAGTAAGAAAGCATGCCCCTGGAGATTTACTCGTTGCTAATAATAACGTGTTGTCCATTCTTATACATTTATGTTCTTTGTTATTATATCATGGATCTTAATTTTTTTTAGAGAATGGAATATATGTATTTTTATAAGACATTAACGAAAAAATTGTACACGAAATACGTTGTAAAGATTGTAAAAAATAAGTATATACTTATGTAAACCTTTTTATTTCAACCTATTTGATATTAACATTTTTTTTCCAGACCCGAAGCGCCTTTAATACTTTGAGCCATTCAAATGCGTACAATAGTTTCCCTTGGTGGGTTCGGTGCATACCAGAGGCTCGCGCCTCAATTTTGTGCTGCGCCAACTTCTTTTTGACTTCGCTCTTACAGTCCAATCATATCAATTTAATTAAATATTAAAATATGAATTGCATTTTGTACGAAATAACGCACAAATAAACAAAAACGCTACCGATCGACTGACCGTTTTGTTTCCGCTAATAAAACCAACAAAATCGGATATTGCGACACCTAGAACCGATAAAAATATGTTTCGAATATGAAAATCGATAAGATCGGATTGCACGACAGCGAACGAAAATAGTAAGCGGATTGAAATCCGATACTGAGAAAATCGGATTCTACGACATGGCTGAATAATCGGTGTAATATTTATATCACGGTTGCATTCGTCACAATATTTTAATATGATTTATGACCTGTAGAATAAATTATAAACAACACCTAAGATAACAGCAGCCAATTGCAATTTTTTTTCAGACGACAAACCCGCGATTATACTCGTATGCAGCTGACTTATCTGTGAGTAACAAAATAAGTGCACTAAGTTTCATGTTCAAAAGTCATTTTCTGGCGATTGGATGCAGTCATGATTAAATTATTAAAGGTTGGGTAACTAAGCAGCTAGCTAATACCAAAAACTAACAGGCAACACTTTTTGTTTGTTTTTGTGGGCGTGGAGAGTTGGGTGAATGCATCAGTCCCGGAATCGACGTCAGTGCCCGAATCGAAAAAAGAAGTTCCGCAATTCAAAAATTCTCGGGTTTCCTGCCATTAGTAGTAAGCGCGTCGATCGTAAAGAGCGTTGTGCCTAACAGCTGTTTCCCCTGTTGTGGTTATAAGTGCGAAAAAAATATTAACATCGTGAAGTGTTCGGATTACGTTCGCAAAAGTAAGTACCGAGCATGGAACAAATGTTACTAACAATGTCATTTTGTTACTAATAAGCGACTTGTTATCAGTGTTTTGGTTTTTTATTGACCAAATATGTATGTATCAAGGAATGAACCGATACACTTTTGGCATATATAATATATATAATTTTGGCTCTTATACTATATAGCTCAGTGTTTAGCCGAGCTTCTCCGAACATTTGTGGGGTGCATCTTTTTATTATATCACAATTGGAGGGACCTACAGTTTTATGCCGACTCCGAACGGCAGATGTATTTAATGAGAAGCTTTTTCATGGCAGAAATACCCTCGGAGGTTTGTCTGCCGAGGGGTGGCCGCTATTAGAAAAAACTTTTTCTATAATTAAGATTTTAATTGCCCTGACTGAGATTCGAACCTCGAACTCAACGACATATCGAGTTATAGCACGCACCGCTACTAAATCGACCACATCGGCCACACACACTTTTGGCATACATAGCTAAACAATGAAATTGATAATATGAATTCCACCATTGAGTCGATTATTGTTTATTATTCGCCGCACTTACTTAATAATAGTTATAGATTCTTATACAACAATCAGTAATACAAATATATATATATCGACACAATTTAATAGAACATGATTAAATAATATTTATATTAATTGTGTGCGCAATAAAAATTCATCTCTCTTAACATGCAAAACACTTTTCAAGAACACAATAAATATTTATTTCCTCTCAAGTGATAATAAATACATCTATGTATATTCATATCTTAGTTTTATAATGCTTGATCCTTCAGTCATGATTCCGGCACTGACGCACTAAATCATTCGTTCCGACGCTGACGAAACCGAGTGTTCCGAATATATTCGTTAATAATGATTTTCACTCAGTATCCATTATTATTGGTAAAAATAACTCGTGTCAGCCGAAAAAAAAATTAAAAAAGTAAATAAATAAATAATCAACAATAAATTAAACATTTCGCCGCGCTTAAATGTCCCGGGACTGATGACTGGTGTTCGCCGATGACATTGACATCATCCGCCTTAACAACAGCGCAGTTAGTTCTGCCTTTCTCCAAACTGGATAGAGAAGCAAAGCAAATGGGTCTGGAGGTGAACGAGGGCAAGACGAAGTATATCCTGTCATCAAATAGAGAGTCGGCACATTCACGACTGGGATCAAACATCACTGTTGACAGTTTTAACTTTGAAAAATTAGAGGATTGGAGGAAGTTGTGAAGGGAAAAGCAGAAAAAATAACAACAGCTCACACAGCTGAATGCGTTTAGCTGCCGGCGCATGTTGTTGCGGGTTCGACTCCCGCAGAAGGCAAGAAGAAAGAAGTCTGATGAGGAAATGTGGTGATTTCCGAAATAGTACTATAACTTCAACCGCTTTGAGTATTGTTGTTTTTTCCTAATAATTTTCCAAATAAACCAGTCAGCCTTAAAGCTCAAAAATATTTGAAAAGTAGAGGATTTCGTTTACTTAGAAATCGGCATTAACATCAATAATAATGTCAGGCTCGAAATGCAATGGAGGATCACTCTTGCCAACAAATGCTACTTCAGACTGAGTTGGCAACTGAGCAGTAAAGTCCTCTTTTGACGAACAAAAACCACTATATATAAGTCTCTCATTGTGCCCGTCCTATTGTATGGCGCAGAAGCATGGACGATGAAGATATCTGAAGAAAAGGCTCTAGGAGTGTTCGAGAGGAAGATTCTCCGAAAGATTTATGGGCCTTTACGCCTTTGCGATGGCGAATACCGTAGAAGATGGAACGATGGTCTGTATGAGCTTTATAATGACATAGATATAGTACAGCGAATTAAGATCTAGCGGCTTCGCTGGGTAGGTCATGTCGTTTGGATGGATAAAGCTCTCCAACACTGAAAGTATTCGACGCTGTTATTGCATAGGCGGTTATCATGCCAATGAAAGAATAAAGAAAAAGAAGAATGAAATATTTAATTAAATTAATGTATTATTTTACTTAGCATATATTAACATATGAGTTTGCATTCGAATGGAAATTAATTTAAAGAGCATTTGCTTTTTCGGTGATAATTTATATATCGGGGGATTTTATGTTAATTATGCAACCCATTATATTGTACCCAATTATATATAATTTTGGCGCTTACACTGTATAGCTCAGTGCTTGGTCGAGCTTCTCCTACCATTTGTGGTGTGCGTCTTTATATTATACCACAAATGGAGGGACCTACAGTTTTGTGCCGACTCCAAACGGCATATGTATTTAATGAGAAGCTTTTTCATGGCAGAAATACCCTCGGAGGTTTGCCATTGTCTGTCGAGGAGTGACCGCTATTAGAAAAAACTTTTTCTATTATTAAGATTTTGCTTGCCCTGACTGAGATTCGAACCTCGAACTCACCGGTATATCAAGAAATAGCACGCTCCGCTACCAACTCGACCACAGAATGATATTATGATTATATTTAATAAATTCCAAATTTTGAAAAATTTGTTTCAAATAATTATTATACGAAATGAAAAAGTAGAAACCAGCACGCTTAATGCTTATAATAATTATGTAGTTGTCAAAACAAAAAAAAATTTTTTTAATAAAATAAATAAAATGCACCTACTTATAAAAAACGAAAACTCAGAATTGAAAAACAAAAAACGAGCGTGATTAGCGTGGCTGTAGTTACCCTTGCAAAAAATTTAGTGACTAATCTCTGAAGACAGTATTCCGGGATTAGTTCCTATCGGGTACAACTGGGCATTAATTAGTCGCAACAAGTCTCAAACGGGTATAATTGTAGATTAGTCCTGTATTCATCTCTTTGGTATATGTACGCACTTAGGCAATAAAATTTTATGCACGTCATTGGCATGTAAGGAGTGCATTCGCTTAGCAACCCTCGGGACGCTGGTTCGATTCTAAGTCGAAGCAAAGATTTTTATTTTTATTTTTATAAATAGACTGGTCCTCATTTATACCCATTCGAATATAGAAGGGGTCAATTAGTCTCTTCATAGGACATGCTCGAAAAAAGGGAACAGTTCATTCCATATAAAGAGATCAGAAGTTTTATTAGTCGCATGTTCCCTTGCGACTATTCCCGGACTCATCCTAGACTAATCGCATTTTTTGCAGGGTTGCGACTATTTCCGGACTCATCCTAGACTTGTCGCATTTTTTGCAGGGAAATATTTAGTAAGAGATGTTAAAAGTTAAAATACTGTACATGTTCAAAACTGCCCACAATGTGTGTCTGTAGTTGTGGGATACTATTGTGGCTGTGGTAAATATTGAGCAATCTTGAACTTTTGTGGCGCTACGCTGCTGATAGTTTAAAATTGGAAATTTAAAATGGAAAGCGAAAAACGCAAAAACAAATAAATTAATTTAATTAAAAATTAAATAGCACATGGTCACGACAGCTTCTTTGTCATCGTAATTTAAAAACTTTTAACGTGAGCTACACAATTGTGTAGCGTTGCCACAAAATCAGCCATAAGCTGATGTAGCTAATGAAAGAGCTTGTGACTGTAGTTCTGTACCATAACTAAAATTATATAAAACAACGAATAAATGCTTACTTCAGTTGTTAAAATAATGTATTTATTAGCGCTGATGTTTCTCTTTCTGCTTATCGTTATATGCATAAATCTCCAAAGCTTTTTTAAAATCTCGATGAAATCTTGGTAATCAAAATGAAGCGCGAAACGCGTTAAAAAAGCAACGGGGGATTTTAGAATAATCTCCGTTCAAAAAATCCACTTTTAAAACCTTTTGGGGGATAGTAGAAACCTCCGCGATAAAAAAATCAGCTTTAAAAATAACTGCGTTAAAATGGGATCGACATGTGTGTACATATAAATATGATATTACTGCTTAAAAGTTTTTTAAAATCGTACAAAACTATAAACTGATTAAATCTACATACATTAACATATATTTAAACATTTTTTATTTTAAATCTTGCTATTTTAAACACGCAGCTCAATGTTTGGCCAAGCTTCAACTACCAAAGACGCAAGACTTTGAGTTGTTCAAATATTAACAAATCGGTTTAATCTCTGATTTGAATTGGTAATTATTTCATTAACAAACGAATATTTTAACCGGTTAGAAAATTTAATTGTTCATTATCAAAGTAAACGTTGCTTTGTTAATTTTTAGGTATATTAAAATATACTGGGGGAATTCTATGTATATTTGATTGGGAAGCATTTTTCTCGAAAACCTTTTTTCTTACTACCTACGATTTTCGTATGTTAATAACTGCGAACTTTGAATTTTACTGTTAATCTTGGTCGTAATAAAAATATTGTATTCGTTAATGCTTAACCAAGGGAAACGACAATTAAAAACAAAGGCGAGCGACTTTATGTCTGGGGGCTCACATTATTAGTTATAACTTTGAATAATTAGATTACGCCTTTATTATATATATCTTTCATTATACACGTCAGATAAGATTACCCATGGGGAGGTCGAGGGAAATATTTTTTCGAAAGATTTATGGAATTTTGCGATGGCGAATACCGCATATGTAGCGGCTTCGTTGGCTAGGTTATGGAGTAATAGTTTTATATGACATGTAGTCGGATCTATAACGCAAACTATATAAATTTAGGTTTGTAAATTTCTAAAATTAATCAAACTTAAAAAAAAATTCATTAAATTTCAAACATTTTATTCAGAATTTTCAAATATTTTTTGAGTTGCAGTTTTATTGCCCATATACTCGTAATTTTAATAGAATAAAGTGGAAAATGAAAAAGACAAAAAAAATACCATTGATTTTTGCAATGTTTTTTTTCCTGATAGTTTGGCTTATAAAAATACATTTGTCTTGTCTAATGTGGAAAAAAGTGTTCAGTAAAAAAAGTTCTCCAAAATGAACCGTTGCGTTTAGCTACCTAAAAAGTTTAAGGTTTTAATTTAAGTTTTAAATATTTCTTGTAAGTCGTAAGCTCGTCCGTGCATCTCACAAGCAGTTATATTGCAAATTTTTCGTAACTAGTAGCACTTTCATTTTTACAGAATCTAAGTTTGTGTTTCTATTAAAAACATTTTGATTTTATCCAATTCATATTTTTTGGTTTGTCGTATAAGTTTGGTAGTGCAAGTATTCGAATCGAATATATGTATGTAGCTCTCGAAATTTTAGCTTTTGAATCGAGTTACGTAGTACCCTCCTTTGATTTGAATATATTAAGGTATGTATTTTGAAATATAAATCGAAAGCTTTTTTTATACATATATTAATTATTCTTGTCAATTGCTGCTGTCAATTGAATTAATGCCAAATGTAATTTACGCATATCCACTTAATAACACTCAGCTAATTCACTTCTAAGCCTGTTCGTTGTGCCAACATGTGTGAAACTTCTAAAAAAAACAACTACGAGTATGTACATATGTATGTACAAGTATTTAGGTAAGTATACATATGTCTAAAAAAAATTCCCAACGCAATCAGCAATAAAAACAACTTAAATAAGAAATGACAACGTTAAGTAAATTGTAAATAAATTCTTTGTCACGATGTGTTGCAATTAGTTAACACCAAAGTAAATTTGTTTACAAAGCACTACAAGAGCGCAGCGTGAAAGTCGGTTACTCTGCAAAGCTGTTGCCACGGGATGCAAATAGCAGCTGGTCGCCAACCAATCCAAATTGCGGAAATGGCGTAAACTTCCATAGACACTTTTATGGTCAACTCAGAACTTTTCGCGTATTGTATTGCCTGAGGGAAGGCTGAGAAATTTGCAAAGCCAGCAGCAAACCAAATGATAATCAGCGGCGTCACTCAGACAGAAAAAGTAAGATGTTACCTTCTAAGTCATTTTAGATTATTTAAAACATATTTTGTATTTATTTATTATAACATTATTAATTATTATTATTATAATTCTTTACATTATTATTTTTTATTCGCGCACTAGGTAAATTCACAAACTTTTTAATTTTCAAAATATTCAACATTAAAAGTTATTTTCTTGATAAAATGTCAAAATTTTATACGCTCTTGAAAAACAAAGCATTTTAATGTTTATGCAAAAAATTAATGATTTTTCGAATTCAATACAGCTAAAAATTTTAAGATATTAATTTTGAAAAACGATGGTTGTAAAATTTTAATTTAACATTGCATTAACATTAAAATTAATAAAAAAATATTGACAAAAAAATTAAGATTTAGTCATTGCCTTATAGTCAAAAATGTATTCATACATTTTCTACAACTCACAAGTTTGATAATTTTTTTGTTATTTATATTCCAACACATTAATATAAAAGTTATATGTCTCTGACTGTATGTTTGTACATGTCTGATAAAAATCGACCTATTTACCAAAAAAAATAAAGTTTTTACCCTTTACTATTTCGCGTGCCTTTTGTAGAACCCAAACGAAAACAATTTCGAACTAGTAGTAGAAATAAATATTTTTATGATTTCTTAAGCGTGCCAAACTGTTATACATACATATATGAATATAATATACTCATGTTGTTTCGCCAGATCTCTTATAAAATATTTATCTGAAAATACGTCAGAAGATAAAATTCTAATTTGCGACATACTTACTTACTTACTACATTTTTTTATATAATAACAGCACTGCGCGATATCATCGAACCGTCAATATTTTTTGCATTCCCAAATTGATCAGACACCACTATCTCGTGCGTCATTCAGAAGCTGCTATATATTCTATTCTCTTGCTGCACAAAATTTCATTTTACAAATAAAATAAAGTTTTAATATTAATTAATGATATCCCTTAATATATATAAGAAAATGGTGACATATTTTTCTTTTTTAATTGCGTTTTATTAGTTTTAAATACTTGCCGAGAACAGTCTCCAAATAATTAAGCTCGTAATTATTAAATATTAAAAGCCATCTCTGCCTTTTTGATTGCATCGATTTTTTCTGTGAGGGAGTAGAAACTAAATAAGTTAGGTAGGTTAAAGTGACTGCAATGGGGTACAGTGGTGCTTCTGGGTATGCGGTTACAGTTGCACGGCTGTACTTAATTCCTACTCTTACGTCCACGTTCGTGCACCCTGGGCAACGAGAGCAACCCATGTGCGAGATACGGTAACCAACCCGTGTGGAGCCTTGGGTCACGGCTAATAGAGAGGGAGCTTTAGTGGAGCCACTCCGACATATTCGGTTTAAGGGTTCCGTAAAGCACTGCCGCTACGGAAATAAGGACGCTGCCTACAGGGTTACACTGCAACGCGAGCTGTACGGGAGTATTTTCGTGAGTTGAAGAAGGAAGCGAGACGCATTTTTCGTGAGAAAAAAGAGAGCCTAAATGCATAAGTGCGAAGAGCTTAAGATGCAGGCGGAGAGAAAAAGCGCCTGAAAATTTTTTCAGGAAGTACGAAGGCTAACAGAAGGTTTCAAGACCGGGGCGAATTCCTGTAAGAATGAAAACGGCGACCTGGTGACACACAGCACACTTAAACTATGGAGGGAGCACTTCTTCACACTGCTTAATGGAAACAGCTGCAACAACGATGGAGAAGATGTTGAACCCGAATCCGCAATCAATCATGATGGACGTGATGTACCATCACCCGACTATGACGAAATTCGAAAAGCGATAGCACGGTTGAAGAACAACAAAGCCCCCGGGGCCGACGGGTTACATACTGAGTTATTCAAGAGGAGCTGGTTAAGTGCATACACGAGCTCATTTCTTAAGTATGGTCGGAAGAACGCATGCCTGCTGATTGGAACTTAAGTGTGCTATGCATAATACACAAAAGTGAGATCCTGCAGTTTGCGCCAATTATCGCCGGATTAGTATTCTTAACATCGCGTGTAAGGTTCTGTCAAGTGTATTGTGTGAAAGACTTAAGCCCACCGTCAATGAACTGATTGGACATTATCAGTGTGGCTTTAGACCTGGTAAATCTACCACCGACCAGATATTCACAATACGCCAGATATTAGAAAAGTACCGAGAAAGAAGATTCGAAGACACCATCTTTTTGTAGCCTCCCTCGACAGCACGAGAAAAAGTTTCCTATATGCCGCAATGTCTGAACTTGGTATCCCGGCAAATCTTATACGGCTATGTAAAATCACGTTGAGCAACACCACCAGCTCCGTCAGGATTGGGACGGACCTCTCCGAGTCTTTTGATACCAAACGAGGTTTCAGACAGGGTGACTCTTTGTCGTGCGATTTCTTTAACCTGATGCTGGAGAATATAATTCGAATCGCAGAACTAAATCCGTCAGGCACCATCTTTTTGACTGGATAGTTATGCGAAGCGAATAGGTCTCGAGGTGCAGGAGGGCAAGAAGAATTATCTCCTGTCAACAAATAGACAGTAAGCACATTCACAACTGGGATCAAACATCACTGTTGCCAGATATAACTTTGAAAAAGTACAGGACTTCGTTTACTTTGGAACCAGCATTAACACCAATAACAGCGTCAGCCTTGAAATCCAACCAAGAATCTCACTTGCTACTTCGACCTGAGTCGGCAATTGCACAGTAAGGTTCTCTCCCGACAGACATAAACCATACTCTATAAGTCTCTCATTATGCCAGTACTATTGTATGGCGCAGAAGCATGAACGATGACAACATCAGATGAGAGGGCTCTGGGGGTGCTCGAGTGAAAGATTCTTCAAAAGATTTATGGACCTTTGCGTCCTTGCGACGGCGAATACCGCGTACGATGGAGCTGTGAGCTTTACGAGATGTGCAAGGACGTAGACATAGTGCAGCGGAATAAGAATCAGCGGCTCCGCTGGCTGAGTCAAGTCGTAAGAATGGATGAAATAACTCCAGCCTTGAAGGATTTTGACGCGGCCAAAATCGCTTAGGCGGATTATGCGCCAATTAAGTAAGTAAGGGTAAAGTGGCTGCTAGCGATCCCGCCAGCATACCTAGGCATTTAGTAGGCCCATTGTGGTACCACGCGGATTGAAAAATCCCCCTACTCGAACCAACGTGTGGAAACTAGGATCCTCTGTATCTCGCGTACCTCTACTCTGGCCAGATCGCTTAGGTCGTTGAAGAACTCTGATCCTAAAAATTTTCTTCTTCTTTCCAATTGTGCGGGACATTCGCATAGAAGGTGCCTCACGGTTTCAGGCTCAAAGCTAGGGGCAGGTCTCCTCTGCTCTGCAAGAGAAGACCTTTTGATCGCTTAACGTCACACTCCGGCCATATGAGCTTGGACATGATGCATGTGCTACCGTTTTCTTCTGCTTCCTCAATGAATAAATCCCTTAGAAAAAGCTTGCCGGTAGCTATAACCTACCAGCGTGATGAAAGCGGAATGATGTTCCCGCTCTTGCAAGCTCGTCCGCTGGTTCATTGCCCGGTATGTTACTGTGTCCTGGCACCCATACCAAGTGAAAAGCAAACTGCTTCGCGATCTCGTTTAGAGATTTGCGACAGGCTGCCACTGTTTAAGAGTTGCAGTTCACAGAATCAAGTGCCTTTAGTGCTGCTTGACTGTTGTACAAAATGAAGATTTATTTATAACCAACTTCTTTTCTTTTTAGGTAGTCCACCGCCTTCTGCATTTCAGCTACCTCAGCCTGAAAGACCCTACAGTGATCAAGAAGGCGGTAAGAATTTTCTTATCCTAGTTGGGCTGACAAAATACCCCCTCCAACTCTGTTATCAAGCTTTGAGCCGTCAGTGTAGAAGTGAAGGGATTCCGCTGGTCCAGGAGATCCATTGGACCACCAGTCTCTATGAGGGATCAGTATGTTAATCCGTATCGTGCACGTTCTGCGCTCCTGGACGTTCTGTGTCCAAATTTTCGAATTATACTTTATTAGTTGAGCTCCGTTAGAAAACTAAAACTTAAAAGCTAACAGCAACTTAAATCTAGCCTTAACGTCCCGTACTCGCTGCCGTTGCCGCTGTACACTGCGCTGCTCGCAACATTGATCACTACCTTCGATGCCAGGTGCAGGTGTTCAGCCAGACCCTGCGTCAGCATAAACGGGTTCCCACGACTCGTGAGAACCATTGTGACTGCTAGCTGGCTAAGCTAGCTACCTCAGATAGCTGACGATAACTTTCACAATAGCTTCTTGTCTAGTACCACACCTAAATATTTGCCAAAGTCCCCTAGCCTCAGCATTCTATTTCCTACTACCCGTGATCGCTGAAAGTTCTATATTATTGAAGGCACCCTCAATGTCTAGAAATGATATCAGTGTGTTCTCCTTGACCTGTAGGAAGCAAGTTGCACTTAGCTCCAATGATTGCTGAAGCTGCACTGGTGAGACTTCATCTGAACCCGGCACCTTGTAGGGTTTAAATGACTCGATTGCCCAAGTTACTTTATCTATTGTGAGGAAGTCTGCAGCCACCAGTTGTTCACTCACTGTAGTCGATCTGTTCGGGAGCCCACCCGCTGCGTATGGCAAGTGTGTATCCAGGACAGGTCTGAGAGTGTCCTCTGCCGACCCCGTCCACGACCCGTCCGACCTTAGCAAAGTTCTCGGAGCTATGAGGGGTTAGACCGAGAGATCTCTTCTCGGCCTTGATCCCTCTGACACAGATTCAATAGAGCCGCAGTAGTCCCTCCAAGAATATCTCCTCGACTGCCTTAAGAGCTTTTTATAGTTCCCTAAGTGAGACCTGTTAATTTCCCATTGTGAGTCACTTTGGGTCCTTCTGGGCTAGATTAAATAGAGTCCGCTAGATTCTGCGAGCCTTGTCAGTATCTGCATTCCACCATGGTGGTTTCTTTTTGCCTTTTGGCTTCTTTATTGGGCTGGCCTTATCAAGAGCCTTCCCACATGCCATGGTAAAATTGTTTACCATGTATTCTAGCTTCCCTGGGCTACACGGTACTCTTACTCTGCGCGATCACCGGGATGGGCCCGATTACAGAGATCCTCTGCCGGTTTGGACCTTTTCCGTGAATTCGCTGCCTCCGGGGATGGCCTGTTGTCCGGCCTTGTGAACGCCGTGAGAGTTTGCGTTGGCGACCGAGGGGTTCGTGCACTACTTTTGGCCGCCCTCATGGTAGCAAACTGCCTACCAGGTTCGCCTCTGCTGGTGCCTGGAACCTGCTTTGAAGGCTTCGCATGCCCTAAATGAACCTAATTATATTAACGAATTACTTACAAGGCCGTAGGCAAATGTCCTGTAACCTATTTTTTGAGTATGAAAATATAAAGAGAAAGCAAATATTAAACAAATCTTAACTCGTTAAGGGCTAATCCTGTATTAATATCATAGCCGAAACGTTGATCTTAATGAGATGATATCAACTGCAAAATAATTGACCTGCAAAAATTCCAAGACCTCAACGGTTCGTTGATATACTCGTCCAATTTGCAACTAAATATCTACATATGTATAGCACCAGATAAGTGATGCGCCAACAATTTGTTTCATAGATGCAGATTGGTAATATGGGGAGACAACTTGAACGCAATCCTGTAAAAAATCACGTGATGACAATCGAAGCAAAGATACTTATCGTTTTATTATGGAAGAGAGGTACACCGGAATGCACCGCTGGATTTGAATATTGAACATACTAGCAAAGGCAAAATGACCTCCGAAATATTAAGTAAGAACTTACCGAAAGTAGTACTTCAGGTAAAGTTGAAAAAAGTGCTAGGTTTAAGTAGATTTGTTAAATTTTTGTTTTATGTGGGTAAATATAGCACATTTATTTGGATAAATATCTAGTAGATTATTTACAACAATTTGTTATTACTTTTGAGTATATTTAAGAACTTACCGAAAGTAGTACTTCAGGTAAAGTTGAAAAAAGTGCTGGGTTTAAGTAGATTTGTTAAATTTTTGTTTTATGTGGGTAAATATAGCACATTTATTTGGATAAATATCTAGGAGATTATTTACAACAATTTGTTATTACTTTTGAGTATATTTTGATACTTGATTTTTTTTTTTAAATAAAGGGAAATTAATTATAATAACAATACAATAATAAATGCATTCTTTCAAAGTTTTGAACATTTAACGTTAATTTTGAGCTTTATAATTTGAATTAACGTAAAATCAAAATACAATTTTTTTAAATTTAGTTTGGTATGCAGTTTTATAAAACTAAATGATAATTAAAATTCTAAGAAAATTCTGATGAAATCTTTTATGAAAGTTTTTGATTTTACTTAAAAGATAAACTGCGTTTTGTTCGAAAAATTGTGAAAGCTTAATAAAATAAAAATGTATTTGGTTAAGTGGTGCTGTTGCAATTCTCAGATAAAGTGTTATTTGTGTAAATGTAACTTTTTTTGTTTCTGCGTGGACTAAGTAAAATAAATTCGAGCTTGCTGAATGGTTCAGCAAGTAAATTTATTTTTTCACCTAAATAATGTATACCAAATTATTTCAATAGAAGCATTTGTTGGTGTCCAGTTAAACATGCAATTGATCCTAGCTTAACACTAGATTACTTTCCCGCTCCGACAGACTTCTGCTTATATTACACAGAATATAAAAATAAGCTGCCTTAAAATAAAGCGTTTTGCTGTAGCACGTCAGAATTTTGAGAAAACCGATTTTTAAGCTTCAAAGGACCGTGGATGTTCACTTCTAATGTAATACTTTTATAAAATGTTCTATAAAAACAGAATGAGTGAACCGATTTTAATGCTTGAGCCAGTTTTGAAAAGGTTATTAATTTGGATTTTTTTTATTAAGAAAACAATTTTTTTCTCCGGTAGATGGAGCTTTCCATGTAAAGTTAAAAAATAACTAAAAATTTACGAAATTCATTAAATATACAAAAAAAAGTTATAAAAATACAAGTATGAATATGAAATCTTAA
This sequence comes from Philophylla caesio, assembly GCA_963971545.1. Classification (NCBI taxonomy): domain Eukaryota; kingdom Metazoa; phylum Arthropoda; class Insecta; order Diptera; family Tephritidae; genus Philophylla; species Philophylla caesio. The sequence continues at coordinate 65,142,693 of OZ020607.1, forward strand.
CTATTATTTTGTGTTAAAAATGTTAAAAAAAAATTGCAGCATTAGCTGTCATTTATAGCATCAGCTTGATATAATCCAAAGTGTATAGTATGCTGTAGCAGTGTTTGTTTGGGTGTTGTATGTATCAGAGAGAGGTTGGGTTTTACATGAAAACTAAAGCGCCATCTACCAGACAAAAAAAATTAATTTCTTAATAAAAATTTAATTACCTTTTCAAAACTGGCTCCAGCATTAAAATCGGTTCACCCATTGTGTTTTTATAGAACTTTTTATAATAGTATTACATTAGAAGTGAACTTCCACGGTCCTTTTCTCAAAATGCTGACGTGCTACAGCAAAATGCCGATACACGTATTTCTTTATTTTAAGCCTGTTTTCATATTCTGTTAACATTTCTCATTGTACTAATATGATTTTGTCGTACTGTGTTATAAGCCAGCTTGCACCGTAAGCTTAGCTACAGAAGCTAAAATCTAAGTAAAATTCATTAAACTTGTGCCATTTGAACTTTTATTCAAAACGATTTACGAATATAAACTAATTCGCAATTTAAAGTATTTCAAAATTTAAAGTGCCGCAAACTACGCCAGGTTCCGATAGTGTATAGAATACTGAATATGCTTAAAAAAGCCAGGTATAGCCATTCGTATGCTTGTATGAACTTATGAATGTTAACGAATATACATATGTACACATGGATATGTATATGCAAAAAAAAAACCGATGGCACAAAGGATTTGCTCGGACGATAAAATAGTGGGAACCGACTTGTGATGGATTAAAATGGATTATGCATTCAGAAACATGCACGTATATGTACATACGAGCGCCCAATCAAATATGTACATATGTACATAATTCAACTATTGTTATGTACACAAGTGGTAATCCAAAAAAGACAAATAGATCGCCGCATAAGTATTTATCACAATAGCTTATTTTTTTTCAATATCAATTTGCATTTATGCATGAGAACATTTTTTTTCTGCCTGGTTGCGCAAAATCCTTGTAAAGTTTGTAAAGTACATGCAACAACAATACTATGCAAATAATATTTGGTATATTAAAAGTACAGCCGATTAAAAAACAACTGGGAAATTAACTATTTCAACTGAGCATACAAATACAAAAATAAAAGAAATTATATAAAAAATATATAAGCACATATACATATATAATACACATACACATACATACCTAACACGTAATTTGAGCGCGATTACTTGGACTGAGTCCCCATAAATGTATGCAAGTAAGCGATGTTGTCGAATATCACTTAAGTGTGCATATAAATTAACTCCAATTATGCAAAATGCAAATGTGCAAAGCCGCTGGCATTGTCATTACGCCGCCTTTATAGTGTTTGCGCTGGAATAGGTCATAAAAGTGACATATAAGCCCAGGCACAAGGTAAATACAAAGTAGTGCATAAATGTAACAGCGCTACGATTGATTGCATCAACTGTGTCGTTGGCCACTTCAATATGTGTAACTGAATAAATTAATTTGCACAATACTAAGATAATTTGTGGCTCTACGTACTTGATATTCATCGATAAGATGCGTAAATAAATACATATCGATAAGTTTATTAGAGAGGCTTTATTTAACGTTGAAACATTGTTTGAAAATTTAGGAAAAGTAAAGGTCTCTTTATGAACTTCATTTGCGTTTACCTTGTCACATATAAACCAAAACAAATGGCAGCAAATCAAATCAGCTGATCATTTCGGGAATAGTTCGGGACTAAAATACTTCAACAATAGTACTTAAGTAGTTCGAGACTTTGTCGGAATGATTTCGAGACTTTTTAGTTTACTGTTGCGGGACCCAATAATACTACTAAAGTAACTGGGCATTATACTTACAAATTTATTAATTTATGGTTTAGGAAAAACAACTTACCTGGAGTTTATATCAACTTACCTTAACTCAACTTACCTCACCTCAATTTTACTCACTTTACATACTTCACCTCACTATATCCCTTATGTTTGCACATAATATTTCTAACTTTAGATGCCTCCAGGAAAAATAAGTATTGAACACAAATTAGTGATGTTCGAAAATCCAAATTTCTGCAGAACTAACTATTGGACTTGGGTTCCAAGACCTGTTATGCCCCCCTTAACTTCTGGTGCAAAAAAGAAAAAAATTAGCCAAGCTGTACTATAATTTCTTTATTGAAAAATTATCTTAACAGCGTCGTCTTTCAGAAAAATACCCTATTTATTTATTTTGTTGCAAAGTGGCCGCTGTGGTCGAGTGGGTAGCGGTGCGTGATATTACTCGATATGCCACTGGGTTCTAGGTTCGAATACCATCCAGGGCAAGTAAAAGCCAAATCATAGAAAAGTTTTTTTCTAATACCGTTCCCCCCTCGGCAAGCAATGGCAAACCACCGAGGGTATTTCTGCCATGAAAAAGCTTCTCATAAATACATCTACCGTTCGGAGTCGGCAAATTTTTTTGTTTTTTTTACGAGGAGTAAGCATCGAAAGCCTTCACCCCGTCAGTGTGGGACTTTAACCTGCACTAAACCTCCTACTGTCACATACCGTTCCCCTCCCGGTACTACCGTCAAGTATTTCGTCGGGAGGCAGTTTGAGCACTAAGCTCTAAGTCCGTTACCGTCTTGATGCAGTCCGTGGAAGTTGCATCTACTTGGCACCACCTCTGTTGGTCTAAGTAGCCCACCCGTGTCGGGTCTGTCGTCCCCGCCCACTTATGTAATGTCCGCCTAATTGCGTTTGATATGCCTGACATCTGACACTACCTAAATGTTCTAAGTTAATTTTATTATCTATATAATTCGAAGTTGAACTTCATTGAGCTTCTCAGAATGGACGGGAATCCGACCAGCCAATTTCACAGGTTAGTTGATTTCCGCCTACTGAGCATTGCTGACACTATAAAGAGCGCTATAGTAAACCGAGGCCGACGGAGCGGATTTGGTTCCGAGCGGCTTCTTGCCCGGCAATGAACTCTGCAGACAAATGGAGCCTGATGGACAAGTTCTCTTGCTGCGCAGACTCAGCGAGTAGCATGACCGAGGTGGTCCAGCAAACGAATACCAAGAGCCGCACGAAACTGCAGCTGAAGAGCGTTTGGTTCCAGCACTCATAATTTCCTCACTTTGACGCTTAAGATTACATACTCAAACGTAGAGCTTGTATCCATCATATTTGTCATATTTGTCGGAACGGACAAGATTCCGAGCAACATCTAACGGAACTAAGCTTTGTGTGGGTGGTCCAATGAACGAGATCCAGAACCACACCGAGTTTGCTGGAGGAGAGCGTTCGGTTCCAACCCGCGTTTTTTTCTCACTTTACCTTACCGTTCACAACCTGGCGAATCCGTTGGACGGACTTGGTTCCAAGCGGCACTCATTATGTTGTATGCTGTGCAGCCGTAGATCCTGGTGGGCAATTTCTAGGGAAGCTCGGTTCAGCAGGTAGAGGTACTCGGATGTAGTTTTGCAGCTCATTCGCAGAGCATGTCTTCGCTCGTAGCTGTCGGAACGGACAAGGTTCCGAGCGAAATCTAACAGGGCTTAACTTTGTTTGGATGGTCCGGCGAACGAGTGTGTTCGGTTCCAACCCGTGTATTATTCACACTTTAACATGTAAATTACTTAAAATCTCACTAGCGATCGTTTCTGTTGGAACGGACGTGGTTCCGAGCAAAATCAAATGATGCAGTACAATGTATAAATGGTAGAAATCTCAGCGATTTTTTCGGGACCACTCCGCATACCTTAGCTTTTTGTGTATTGCTGCTATAGCACCACTTATTGCTTCCCAAACTCGGATAGAGCTAAGCATTGTATCGATTATATTATCCGGACTAAGCGGATCTGCATATAGAGTACTTATGTTAATAGTTACTGCTGAAAATCGTGGGCAAGAAAATAATACGTGCCACGCATCTTCGTCTACATTGCACGTAGGACAGAGGGCGGAATCGTCCAGCCCGAAGCGGTTAAGGTATTTTCTGTAACAGCCATGGCCAGTAAGGAATTGGGAATAAGGGTGTGTGTCCATCTTCCTTTTTCGGAGTTATCCTAGCGCTCCTGCCATTTTTCTAAGTATAACGCTTTTTCTTGGACAGCAATTGCCTCTGCGTTGTCAAACTGCTTTCCCCGCTGAAATATTCTCTCTCTTTCTTCAGCCAGTATATCGAAGGGAGTCATACCCGCGACGATCATTGCCGCGTCATCCGAAGTTGTTTTACACGCACACGTCACTCGTAGAGCGCATAACCTATACACAGTCTCGTAAGGATTCCGGTAGGCTTTTACTTTCAATGACTTAGCCCAGACTGGCGCTGCATACAGCAATGCTGATCTGATTACGGTAGCTAAAATGGAACGTTTGCTTCTTCTAGGTCCGCTTATGTTTGGGAGCATTCTTGATAAAGCACTGTAAGTTTTTGACGCCTTATGTGTTACATAACCTGCGTGGGGTCCGAAACATAACCTATCGTCGATAATCACAACAAGGTACTTTAACTGGCGGGAGGATCGAATAGTGTGGCTATTTACTTTAAATACCACCACCTCAGGTTTCTTGCGATTACTTATTAGAACAGCTTCTGTTTTTTCTGCTGCTAGAGATAAGCCTACGCTATCTAGCCATTTAGTGACCGTCTCTATTGTGGCGTTCACTTTGACTTCGATATTTGATATTTGCTTACCTACTGCTACAAGTGCGATATTATCAGCGAACCAGATTATATCTACTCCGTCGGGGCGCGGTAGGCGGAAGACTTCGTCGTACATTATGCTCCACAATATTGGACCTAGTACTGAGCCCTGGGGAACCCCCGCAGTAACGGTATGCTTTTTAGTTCCAGCGTCGGTAGAATATTCCAAAACTCTATCTTCCAGGTAGCTTTTAATGAATATGTATGAGTGTGTAGAGTTGAAGGCGTTTTTAATATCGAGTGTTACTGTGGCACAGTAATGTTTATCGCCCCCTCTCCATCTTTTATCAGCAATTGCATTTGTGGCAATTGCGACTACTTCATGTATTGCATCTATGGTCGACCTTCGCTTACGGAAGCCGTACTGACGTGGTGAAAATCCCATTTAGTCTTCAGTGAACCGTAACAATCGGTTATATATGACTTTCTCCAGAACCTTACCCAAGGTGTCGAATAGGCAGATCAGTCGATAGGACGAAGGTAAACCCGGCGGTTTGTCTAGTTTCGGAAGAAGCACTAGGTTCTGTTTTTTCCACACCTGCGGAAACACTCCCTGCTGAAGACAGGACTCCATCAATCTGGCATACAACTGCGGGTCCTCCGCAATGGCCATTTTGAGAGCCTTATTCGGGATGTTATCAGGGTTAGTTGCTTTGCGGTCACCGATCCCTTTGACGTTTCCATCACTTTATCAGCAGTCACGGAAGCGGGAGCGCGTGGTACGCTCACCGTATCACGATAAGGAAACAAGGATTTTACAATTATGTCTAACAACAGTGGGCATTTTTCCTGAGGCGCCTTAGAAATTCTTGACATTACAACCTTATACGGTTTCCCCAGGGGATCTTGTCTGCTTCGTCGCAAAGAATCTTAAATTAGGATTTTTTGCTACTCCGAATTTCATCTTTCAATTTCTTTCTTAAAATTTTGAACCAGCTCGCAGCTTCTTGTTCTGGAGACATCTTGTTGAATGCCTCTCTTAAGACAAGAGTAAATAGGTCCTTGTCAAGAGTTGCCGGGCGACATGAGCGGTGTTGGTGTTAATTACCGTGACCGCTTTGGTCGCTGCGGTTGTCTCTAGAGATATCTAGCAGGATTGCTTGATGGTCGCTGCGAGTATAATGCTCGCTGACCATCCACTTAGTGCATCCAGCTAGTCAGCCACTCGTTAATGTCAATGATAGACCCTCTGTTATCTCTCCGGAATGTGTTGATATTTCCGCGATTCACCAAGACGAGGTCTAGAGAAGCGAAGGTTTCTAGCAGGGCTGCACCCCTTGCATTTGTTCTTCTGCTACCCCATTCTGTAGCCCAGGCGTTAAAGTCACCAGCGATTATTAAAGGATGTCGACCGGATGCTGTCTCAACTATTTTGTTCAGTAACTCTTGAAAGTCCTGCTGCGTCCAGCTTGGTGGTGCATAAAAACTGCAAATGTGGTAACCTTTGACAACCGCCCAAACAAACCCCTTACCTGCAACTCAGGATGCGTACTTTGTATTGGGAAGTTTCCGCATGCCCATATTGCTGTTCCTTTGGTTGCATCGGCAACCCACCCATAAGCTGTGGGGATTTTGTATGGCTCTGATATAATAGCCACGTCCGTCTTCGTCTCTGCCACCGTTTGCTTCAGTAGGTCCTGAGCAGCTTGGCACAAAATTGTAGGTTCTTCCATTTGTGGTTTAATATAAAGACGCCCACTGCAAATGGTAGGTCGGCCAAGCACTGAGCTATATAATTTGTGTTACATATTGTTCTTTGAATATCTTCGTTGACACAAAGTACAAAATAAAGCACTACACAGTATTTCAGAAAAACACAAATGTATTGCAGAAAAACGCTAATGTATTTCAGAAAAGATCAATTGTATTTCAGAAAAACAAAAATGTATTACAGAAAATCACAAATGTATTTCAGAGACACACAAATCCACCCGACTTTTTGTTGTGCCAGTTTATAACCAGGGCAGAATTTATCGTACAGTTATGTATTGGAGGATACGATCAACTTTTCGTCATTCATTTGTATGTTTAAATTTTCTTCTTATCTATAATTCCATTTTAGCTAGTTGACTGTTCGCCACCTATGTTACCACATGAAATAAACTCGTTTTAAATGTAATTTTTACAAACATTAACTTTAGAAAATCGTAAAAATCAAGATCTGGTAAGCCCGATTCTCTCACCGCTCTCAATTTACTTAAGGCCGAAAGTTAAAAAGCTAAAATCAACAGATTCTTAAGTTTTTTTAGGTAAGTTAAGTGTTGACTAATCGCGTACACGGCTTTCCACATAACAGGTTGTACAAATCTAAATTTAGGGTATGTTAAGTTAAGTTTTGACTAACTAAGCTTTAATTGTAGAAGTGGTTCGGCCAACATCCAGCGATAGATTTCTTGTTTAAATTCATTCATACTGAATTTCACTCTTTTAACAATTTATGGATGCTGGCAATTTTGCAATCCCAATATCACTTAAAAATGTCCATGATGGATCGTTAACATACTACTTAACTTACATATGTCGAAGCCTATTTATAAATTTACAAAGTTAGTATAATATTTATTCAATCTTCTTTTTGATTGCAAAAAAAATTAAATTAATTCAGCCCAAAAACTACGAGGCGAGGTTTTTATTTCATTTTTTACTAAATTTTCGTAGGTATGAAGCAGTTGAAAATTTCCACTGACTGCTGTTAAGGAAAGAACTAAGATGATTTAATTAAAATTAAAAACTTTTTTGGCTTAAACAAATAAAGTTTCAGAAATCCTGTTATTGGTGAAGACTAAGAGAAGTGAGCTAGTGGGTCCAATGAAGCGCAAATTTGATTTTGGCGAAATATTGTTAATTAGTTTAGGCCATCGCGAAAACGGTTGTTGCCCGCAACGGTTAGCGTGACCAATATTTGCAATTTCGCATTGTGCGGTTGACAACACTTAGCAGCCAATTCGAAAGCTATTAATAATGTTTTGCTGATTGCTTGTTGGTAATAGGTATCTAAAGATGTAAGCGGGGATATCTTGCGCTTATAATCGTTACAAATACTTATATATTACCTAGCACTTACATTACACAATGTAACAATTCTTTTCAGACATGAGACATACGACATACGTACTAGAATCCAAGGGTAGTAGTATGCATTTTTAGTTATGCGGTTATAATTTCGGAAATCTCTAAGTTTCAGCTAGGATTTAGCATTACGCAATTTTAAAAGCTTATCTATTGCGAGTATTATTATAACCCAACGGAAACCCAATTTCCCGCCCAACCGGCACGAGGGGCTCAATCCGCATAACGTACGGATGTTTTTTAAATATACAAATCTTAGGTGCCGAGTCGTGACAGAAGAAAGTTTGTTAAGCGTCGAGATCCCAAGCTGCTCAGCTACAGAATAAGAATTCATCAGCCGAATACAAAGTTAGAGAAATGCAATGTAAGAAAATTGAATCGTTAGCTGTTATTAAGAGAGGTTAGTTATTTTAATTATAAAAAGTGAGTCCGATACATCAAATGTGCTGGAATGATTGTTAAAGTCTTGGCATAAACCCCGAAACGGTTCATTCAACTCAAAGTTAGTTCTGCATAGTTTCAAGAAAAGTGGTTTAAAGTTTCTCGTTGCACGGGAGGGTACATTAAAATTAATTTGCTCTAGAAGAAATGGACTTGAGATCCATCCACTGACTAATTTTACCAGAAATATTATACCTAACATTTATCTGCGACTCGAAAGAGTATGAAGATTAATAAGTTTTAAACGACTAGTGTAAGGGGGAAGATTGTATGGCGAATCCCATCGAAGATTTCTCAAAGCAAAAAGTAAGAATTGTTTTTGTATTGACTCTAGTTGGTCTGAGTGGACCTGATAACGAGGATTCCAAACTATGGAACCATACTCCATTATTGGTCTTACCAATGAAGTAAATGATATCAATTAAAAAACAATGTAATTATAATTAAAAATAAACTATTTCATAACGAGCTAATCAATAAATGTAAGAAAATACTTCAATTTGTAGGTTTTTTCAAGCAAACTTCTAAATTTTTATGGCAAAATTTTTTATAAACAAGTAAGAAAAGCCAAATTCCGGCGAAACCGATTTTTATATACACTCGCGATTCGCGTTTCTTTGTTTCAAATCGAAGCTAGTATTAAACTTTACTCAATTTCTTGCAATAAATACTGAAAAACGAAGTTTTTTGCATTTTTCGAAACTTCCGTTATATAGAAGTTGGGCGTGGTTATGGTCCAATTTCAAAATTATTGACGGTAATGCTAACGGTATCAAGGACAATATGTTCACCAAATTTTGTGACGATACCTTACATCGTCGTGGTAACGCCCATTTTTCAAAATTTCATAAAAATTAATTAACTATCTCTCTAAATTTTAGAATTTTTATTGAGCTCAAGGCCAGTTTATGGAAGATTTTTTGTGAAAAAACCACAACAGCTTTTAATGGTTGAAGTTATAGTACTATTTCGGAAATCACCACATTTCCTCATCAGACTTCTTTTTGATTATTAAATTAAATTATTTTTAATTTAATTTTCATAACCACTTCTCTCAGGCTTTGAACCCGGGAGCTCGGAGTTGCAGAGCCAATACGCTACCTATTGTGCTACGCTAGCCGAGTTGGCTGTTGTGTTTATTTCATCTTCCTTAAACGAACCAACTACAAACAAGAGCAACTGATCTGCCGCTATTTAACTTGTTTGTGTGGTTGTTGTTTGTGTTTTTGTTTGCGAATTCTGTATAATGTATTTTTTACATTATATTCTAATGCATATTTAAGGCGTGCTCATCCTTGTATACAATGATTGTTCATTTTTCTGTTGGCCTAGTAAATGTTAATATTTTAGAATTTTTATTGAGCTCAAGGCCAGTTTATGGAAGATTTTTTGTGAAAAAACAACAACAGCTTTTAATGGTTGAAGTTATAGTACTATTTCGGAAATCACCACATTTCCTCATCAGACTTCTTTTTGATTATTAAATTAAATTATTTTTAATTTAATTTTCATAACCACTTCTCTCAGGCTTTGAACCCGGGAGCTCGGAGTTGCAGAGCCAATACGCTACCTATTGTGCTACGCTAGCCGAGTTGGCTGTAGTGTTTATTTCATCTTCCTTAAACAAACCAACTACAAACAAGAGCAACTGATCTGCCGCTATTTAACTTGTTTGTGTGGTTGTTGTTTGTGTTTTTGTTTGCAAATTCTGTATAATGCATTTTTAACATTATATTCTAATGCATATTTAAGGCGTGCTCATCCTTGTATACAATGATTGTTCATTTTTCTGTTGGCCTAGTAAATGTTAATATTTTAGAATTTTTATTGAGCTCAAGGCCAGTTTATGGAAGATTTTTTGTGAAAAAACAACAACAGCTTTTAATGGTTGAAGTTATAGTACTATTTCGGAAATCACCACATTTCCTCATCAGACTTCTTTTTGATTATTAAATTAAATTATTTTTAATTTATTTTTCATAACCACTTCTCTCTGGCTTTGAACCCGGGAGCTCGGAGTTGCAGAGCCAATACGCTACCTATTGTGCTACGCTAGCCGAGTTGGCTGTAGTGTTTATTTCATCTTCCTTAAACAAACCAACTACAAACAAGAGCAACTGATCTGCCGCTATTTAACTTGTTTGTGTGGTTGTTGTTTGTGTTTTTGTTTGCAAATTCTGTATAATGCATTTTTAACATTATATTCTAATGCATATTTAAGGCGTGCTCATCCTTGTATACAATGATTGTTCATTTTTCTGTTGGCCTAGTAAATGTTAATATTTTAGAATTTTTATTGAGCTCAAGGCCAGTTTATGGAAGATTTTTTGTGAAAAAACAACAACAGCTTTTAATGGTTGAAGTTATAGTACTATTTCGGAAATCACCACATTTCCTCATCAGACTTCTTTTTGATTATTAAATTAAATTATTTTTAATTTAATTTTCATAACCACTTCTCTCAGGCTTTGAACCCGGGAGCTCGGAGTTGCAGAGCCAATACGCTACCTATTGTGCTACGCTAGCCGAGTTGGCTGTTGTGTTTATTTCATCTTCCTTAAACAAACCAACTACAAACAAGAGCAACTGCTCTGCCGCTATTTAACTTGTTTGTGTGGTTGTTGTTTGTGTTTTTGTTTGCAAATTCTGTATAATGTATTTTTTACATTATATTCTAATGCATATTTAAGGCGTGCTCATCCTTGTATACAATGATTGTTCATTTTTCTGTTGGCCTAGTAAATGTTAATATTTTAGAATTTTTATTGAGCTCAAGGCCAGTTTATGGAAGATTTTTTGTGAAAAAACAACAACAGCTTTTAATGGTTGAAGTTATAGTACTATTTCGGAAATCACCACATTTCCTCATCAGACTTCTTTTTGATTATTAAATTAAATTATTTTTAATTTAATTTTCATAACCACTTCTCTCAGGCTTTGAACCCGGGAGCTCGGAGTTGCAGAGCCAATACGCTACCTATTGTGCTACGCTAGCCGAGTTGGCTGTTGTGTTTATTTCATCTTCCTTAAACAAACCAACTACAAACAAGAGCAACTGATCTGCCGCTATTTAACTTGTTTGTGTGGTTGTTGTTTGTGTTTTTGTTTGCAAATTCTGTATAATGTATTTTTTACATTATATTCTAATGCATATTTAAGGCGTGCTCATCCTTGTATACAATGATTGTTCATTTTTCTGTTGGCCTAGTAAATGTTAATATTTTAGAATTTTTATTGAGCTCAAGGCCAGTTTATGGAAGATTTTTTGTGAAAAAACAACAACAGCTTTTAATGGTTGAAGTTATAGTACTATTTTGGAAATCACCACATTTCCTCATCAGACTTCTTTTTGATTATTAAATTAAATTATTTTTAATTTAATTTTCATAACCACTTCTCTCAGGCTTTGAACCCGGGAGCTCGGAGTTGCAGAGCCAATACGCTACCTATTGTGCTACGCTAGCCGAGTTGGCTGTTGTGTTTATTTCATCTTCCTTAAACAAACCAACTACAAACAAGAGCAAATGATCTGCCGCTATTTAACTTGTTTGTGTGGTTGTTGTTTGTGTTTTTGTTTGCAAATTCTGTATAATGTATTTTTTACATTATATTCTAATGCATATTTAAGGCGTGCTCATCCTTGTATACAATGATTGTTCATTTTTCTGTTGGCCTAGTAAATGTTAATATTTTAGAATTTTTATTGAGCTCAAGGCCAGTTTATGGAAGATTTTTTGTGAAAAAACAACAACAGCTTTTAATGGTTGAAGTTATAGTACTATTTCGGAAATCACCACATTTCCTCATCAGACTTCTTTTTGATTATTAAATTAAATTATTTTTAATTTAATCTTCATAACCACTTCTCTCAGGCTTTGAACCCGGGAGCTCGGAGTTGCAGAGCCAATACGCTACCTATTGTGCTACGCTAGCCGAGTTGGCTGTTGTGTTTATTTCATCTTCCTTAAACAAACCAACTACAAACAAGAGCAACTGATCTGCCGCTATTTAACTTGTTTGTGTGGTTGTTGTTTGTGTTTTTGTTTGCAAATTCTGTATAATGTATTTTTTACATTATATTCTAATGCATATTTAAGGCGTGCTCATCCTTGTATACAATGATTGTTCATTTTTCTGTTGGCCTAGTAAATGTTAATATTTTAGAATTTTTATTGAGCTCAAGGCCAGTTTATGGAAGATTTTTTGTAAAAAAACAACAACAGCCTTTAATGGTTGAAGTTATAGTACTATTTCGGAAATCACCACATTTCCTCATCAGACTTCTTTTTGATTATTAAATTAAATTATTTTTAATATAATTTTCATAACCACTTCTCTCAGGCTTTGAACCCGGGAGCTCGGAGTTGCAGAGCCAATACGCTACCTATTGTGCTACGCTAGCCGAGTTGGCTGTTGTGTTTATTTCATCTTCCTTAAACAAACCAACTACAAACAAGAGCAACTGATCTGCCGCTATTTAACTTGTTTGTGTGGTTGTTGTTTGTGTTTTTGTTTGCAAATTCTGTATAATGTATTTTTTACATTATATTCTAATGCATATTTAAGGCGTGCTCATCCTTGTATACAATGATTGTTCATTTTTCTGTTGGCCTAGTAAATGTTAATATTTTAGAATTTTTATTCAGCTCAAGGCCAGTTTATGGAAGATTTTTTGTGAAAAAACAACAACAGCTTTTAATGGGTGAAGTTATAGTACTATTTCGGAAATCACCACATTTCCTCATCAGACTTCTTTTTGATTATTAAATTAAATTATTTTTAATTTAATTTCCATAACCACTTCTCTCAGGCTTTGAACCCGGGAGCTCGGAGTTGCAGAGCCAATACGCTACCTATTGTGCTACGCTAGCCGAGTTGGCTGTTGTGTTTATTTCATCTTCCTTAAACAAACCAACTACAAACAAGAGCAACTGATCTGCCGCTATTTAACTTGTTTGCGTGGTTGTTGTTTGTGTTTTTGTTTGCAAATTCTGTATAATGTATTTTTTACATTATATTCTAATGCATATTTAAGGCGTGCTCATCCTTGTATACAATGATTGTTCATTTTTCTGTTGGCCTAGTAAATGTTAATATTTTAGAATTTTTATTGAGCTCAAGGCCAGTTTATGGAAGATTTTTTGTGAAAAAACAACAACAGCTTTTAATGGTTGAAGTTATAGTACTATTTCGGAAATCACCACATTTCCTCATCAGACTTCTTTTTGATTATTAAATTAAATTATTTTTAATTTAATTTTCATAACCACTTCTCTCAGGCTTTGAACCCGGGAGCTCGGAGTTGCAGAGCCAATACGCTACCTATTGTGCTACGCTAGCCGAGTTGGCTGTTGTGTTTATTTCATCTTCCTT